>CAIGRK010378539.1:0-12696 GCA_903798315.1 Fraxinus greggii | reverse complement strand
AAAGGGTTGGGTCATAATTACTTAGGGGAATAAGCAAAATAAGGAATAACTATATAGGGAGTGTTGTTGGACTTTCCATTCTCTATTTTGAATTTTCATAAATTTTTTGAAATGCTCCTTATATGAAAGATATTCTCATTAAAATAAAGAACATTTTTATTAGCACAGAGCATCTTGAGATGTATTTCAAAATAAAGAGTGGAATTTTTTATACAAGTCCAACTGTCCAACAACACTTTATATTCAATTTTGGTTTTGGTGTTTAGCATAAACAATTATGGTCGAACTTTTTTGATTTGGCTCTCTACATTTGGAGAGTNGGGGAATAAGCAAAATAAGGAATAACTATATAGGGAGTGTTGTTGGACTTTCCATTCTCTATTTTGAATTTTCATAAATTTTTTGAAATGCTCCTTATATGAAAGATATTCTCATTAAAATAAAGAACATTTTTATTAGCACAGAGCATCTTGAGATGTATTTCAAAATAAAGAGTGGAATTTTTTATACAAGTCCAACTGTCCAACAACACTTTATATTCAATTTTGGTTTTGGTGTTTAGCATAAACAATTATGGTCGAACTTTTTTGATTTGGCTCTCTACATTTGGAGAGTCAAATCTACTCTTTATTTTAAATTTTACCTATCGATAGCTTGTTGGACTCCTAAAAAGTGATGGGCTCTCTAAAATAAAGAGTGTGTTGCTAATAAGGAGGCTAGTGGAGATCCTTGAACCTGCGAGTCTTTAGTATGTTATTTGGAGCTTCTGCTGAATATTTTACTACTTGCTTTCATGTGTGAAGTTCAGGTTTCTCTCTCTCTCTCTCCCCCCCTCTCCCTTCCTTCCTTTCTTCCAAGATTTTCGGCATTTAAGCACCTCATAAAGTCTATTTTGCATGAGTAATCCTTTACTTCTGAAATTTAGTGAAGTGGGGCTTTCTATATTTTTCAATAGATGTAGCAATGAGCGAAACAAAGTGATGGAAATTGATTCCTATAGCCGATCCCTAACTAAGTGGGAAACTGTTTATATTGTCATGTTTATGGTCTTTATGATTGAAATTGTGTGTGGTTTTGTGGTTCCATCTATCCAGAGTTTAATTGATCCACTATCTTCTTAAAAACAGACTATCAATTTCATTCATTGTGGGTGCCTGTTCGTCTCTCTAGGTCAGGACACATCATAGTAGTTACTTTTTACCTAATTATTGTCTTTCACAGAGCCAATGCACAACAGCCAAAGCTCTTTGTTGGGATGATTCTTATTCTTATCTTCGCTGAAGCGCTGGCTCTTTATGGCCTTATTGTTGGCATCATCCTCTCTTCTCGAGCTGGTCAGTCAAGGGCAGACTAGAAGACAACAATTGGCTTGAGAAGTATGGTTTATTACTATCAATTTCACATGAAATTATGTTTTCTCCGATTCAAAATGATAGTTTGGATGTGGTGTTTTTTATTTATTTTTATTTCTTTTGAAACTTTATATGTGCTTGGCAATTGCTTAGCATGAGGAAGTGTGGGTTGTTGATATTGCACTGATGATAGATTGTAGATGAGGAGTTTGATCTTCTCAGGAATAAAGTTCTCAAATAGTTCTGTAATGATATATTTTGAGAGGACAAATATTTTAGATTTTCTTGGTTGTCATGTATGAATCTTTTGAATATAGATTTGCTTAATATTTGGACAATTGCATTGCCCATTCTAGATTTAAAATCTCCAGTGTTGTGATTGAGGTCTTGAGCATGTTTGGCGAAGTTTAAAAACAATTATGAATTACTTTTTTTAAGTAAATTTTTGTTTATTTATATTTTGAAGCAAATAAATAACTTATCTTGAACAGCAAAAGGGATTAATATAATACTTGCATTGTTGGTTTCGACAGAATAGAGAATTATGAGATACGTGGACTAAATTTTAAAAAGAAATCGAGAAAGGTCGATTCTTAATAGTTTAGTTGTTTCCATGCTTGTCAACAATTTCGCATGTCAAAATTCAGCCTACTATCAGTTGGTAATTAGATTTTGTCTTTTTCAAAATTTGTTTAGATGATTAGGCCAATGGTAAACAATTAAATTTTTCACCAGCTAGCCATGATGTGCCAATCGAACACACACTCAGTCTATGTCATATACGTGGTGAAGCTGGTTTCACTTGACGGATGGTTTAAATTATTTTCGAATTTTATTTCTTAAAATTAATTTTCAATCAAAAATTTTTATTAACTTTTATCCAAAGTTACTAAAAATTGATTTTTAGCTAATCAAATGAAGGTGAAATGTCTAGCACGTTGACTAGACAAAACAGGCTGGAATGCAAGCACGAACAGAAGCGACAAAATAATTAATAATATAATGCAATATCATGTAAAGTTGGGATAACGAGAAATCGAAGAGTGGTTGTTGAAAAGTACACGAAATTGAAAGACTACCTGTCATTCATTAATAGTACTACTTAGTAAGACCAATCATGCTATGCTGCCAGGGAGGGTGACACTCTCCTTGATAGTACACTCACAATAGGGAGCAATTTTTTAGAATTTTTTATTCACATGGATTCCATGCAAATCCTAAGCGCATGTGAATGTAGGTCAATGAGAGTGTCAAACTCTTTCTGACAAATGAGCTTAATTGTACTAGTACTCTCTGTATGAACAAGAGCAGCTCAATATCGGGTCTGGTCCACCAGGGTCAAAAAATCAGCGGTTTAGATCCCTGAGCAATGAGTCGAGGTTTATTAACACGTTTACATTTGATAGCAAAGAGGGGTTGGGTCTCCAACCCTTGTTATGATCTCGTTATGCAGCTTCGTAAGGCTTCTTTTTCCAAAATTTTGATTTACTTGCTAGACATTTCTAAGTCATTGCTATTGATCAGCCTGGGGGGTTAATGAAATTTCCATTTTGAGTCATCTGTTATATTGTGGACTTATGGTTAATGTTTGGGGAAATTCAAATAGTCCACCCTGAATTCAGTCATTTCATATTTATTTGTTATCCGGTCTCGGTAAGTTCGTCAGTTGACAGTTGCAAAAGCTTCACTTAATAAGTTTTTGCAAGCTATGAAGCGAAATTCATCTTTGAATTGAAAACATTGATTCCTGGTTCATTGATTCCTACGAGAAATGGTGCAAGGCAAAATATCTTAACAGCCTTTTGGACATTCCTTCGGAGGGTAAGTTGCTGTTAAATATGCCCTCAAGGTAATATTTTTCCATGTGAAATAAATATCCACTATCACTAACTAAAAGTGATTGCTTTTCAATTTTGACGTCAAATTTAGTTGTTTTTCGTAGCATCCTGAGCATGTTCAACACTTGATTTTGGTTGGGCCTGCCAGATTTAGTTCAGAATGCTAAAGCGCACCGATTGTATCAGATTTATAGTTGTTATGGCATCAGTGTTGGATGTTAACTATGCTAAGTGCTGACATTTATCTATGGATTTCAGGGGTCGATTTCCATATGTTTTGGCCTTGCATGAGGAAAGCATTCCTATCCTGAATGTTCCTGATGAACTAATTTGGACAGCTTCTTCAATGGGATGTATCTTGCATGGAAGTTTATTGAGATTGTGGAGTCGGGAAGTAAAATTTGGACGCCATATATTTTCCGTCGTGCTTTGGCGTATTACATGGTAAAGTCTCCACGGAAAATTTACTCTGTCAAAGGGGTTCTAGTTAGCCTCTAAATGCAGCCTATGGGGAGCAGACCGAGACTATCACCCACGTTTTCATGCAGTGCCCATTCACTCGGGTTACTAGGGACTTTGTTTCCAGTGATTTTTGTGTTATATAATTGTTTCTTGTTCAAAATTTGGGCCCTTTTTAGGGTTGAAATGTGAATGAATTAATGATGAAATTAGATGACAATATTGGATGAAATTGAAGGCTGTTGGATGATTTCTGCTAAACCATGCTTAAGCACAAGTTAAATGGCCATGCGTAAGCACGGCCTTGTTTGCAAAAAACATAAGCAATTTTTGCTTCTACCATGCGTACGCAATGGATCAAAAATTTAGCCGTTGAGTTATTTGAATTTCTGGTGCCTTTTGGTGGAAAGTTCCTAAATTTTTCTGATTGTTTGGAGCATTTTCATATAGATTTCTGATTATAAACATAACAAAACAACATAAGATATCATCATTTATTTCTACGGTTGATTTTTCCCCATTTTAATACATATTCAAACCTTTTTTTTTCAAGTTTTCAACAGGTTCGACTAGAAATAATCATTTTTGCTTTTGTGTTTCTTTCTTGAATGCTTGCCAATCATCTAAACTATTTGCCAAAAATCCTAAAAACATACTAGAGGAGGCAAATATCGTTTTAAGGACAACGTATCACATACATGTTCGAGCCTTATTTCTTCATTTCTTGTTTCCATCTCCTTCTTCTCCTCTTCGATATTTCCAACAATCTAAAAACGATAATTGTCTTTTACTGCGAAAGAGACGGAAATTACGTTGGCTACCAACAAGTTGATGAATCAAGACCGGGTGCGTTGGATATGTTTGATGGATCAAACTTCGCTAGATGGTATGACAAACTCAAATTCATTCTAACGGCGTTATCGATCTTCTACGTACTTGATCTAAACTTGGAACCAATTGCCGATGCAATTGATGAAGATACAGAAGAAGTTCGTACGGAGAGAAAGAAGTGGCAAGAGGACGAATTGATATTTTGCGGTCACATCCTACATGCTCTTTCGGATTGGTTGTATGATCTCTACACTAACACCATTTCGGTAAAGGAAATATGGGATGTACTTGAAAACAAATATAAGGCCGAGAAGGAAGGTACCAAGAAATTTCTTATATCTAAATATTTTGATTTCAAATGTTAGATAATTTTCCTTTGTTGCTTCAAGTACGTGAATTACAAGTCATTGTCAACAAATTAAAAGCAGTGAAAATCGAACTTCCCGAATCCTTTCAAGTGGGAGCAATTATTGCTAAGCTCCTGGGGTTTTGGAAATAATATAGGAAGAAGATTGTTCACAATTTTGAAGACTCCTCTTTGGAACACATTCAAAAACATTTTCAAATAGAAGAAGAATCAAGGGCAAGAGATAAAATCGAAAGTTCTTATGATGGCTCTTCAAAAGTGAATGTTGTGGACAATGTGGATAACTCCAACAAGTACAAGAAGAAAGTGACACCTCGTGGTCTTAAAAAGGATCAATGGAAGTTCAAAACCAAGTCCAAAGTACCTTGCTATGTTTGTAGAAAATTGGGTCACTAAAAAGGATCAATGAAAGTGACACACATGGATGATACCCGCGCAACCATCCATGCGTGTTATGATAAATCTCTTTTCAAAACTTATCATGACATTGATGATCATCAAGCGATCCAAATGGGAAATGAATAAAGATCTAAAGTTATTGGCAAATGGAATGTAGAGATCATCTTCACTTCGAAAAGAATATTACTTTGACCAATGTCCTTCTTGTACCGGAAATGAATATGAACTTAGCAAGTGTGGTTCTCTTGGAAAAATTGGGAATCAAATCTATATTTGAGTCGCGAAAACTTGTACTTACCCATAATGGATATTTTGTTGGAAATGACTATTCTACTAAAGGAACGATCAAATTTTGTACTTTTGAGAATGATTCTAATAAAAATAAATATTTTGCTTATGTTATTGATTCATTAATTTACGGCATGGTAAATTAGTACACATAGGAATTAGCACTATGAAAAGAATGGTTAAATGTGGATTAATACGATATGAAGTTGATAACTTAAAAGTGTGAAAAATGTATTAAATCAAATGTGATTAAAAATTCAGTTCATAGTGTAATAAGAAAATCTCAATTACTTGAACTTGTGCATTCCGATATATGTGAATTGAATGTCATGCTAACAAGAAGAGGTAATCGATATTTTATTACATTCATTGATGATTATTCTAGATATACTCATGTTTATTTTTTAAAATATAAAGATGAAATATTCAATGTATTTAAGGTATATAAAGTTGAAGTTGAAAATCAATTAGGAAGAAAAATAAAGACTTTAAGAAGTGATAAAGGTAGATAATATTTTTCAGTAAAATTCAACAATTTTGTGAACAAAATGGCATTATACACAAATGTTCTATACCACATACATCTGAACCAAAAGGTTTAGCTGAAAGGAATAATAGAACTTTCTTAGAAATGATTAATGCCATGTAATTATAACTCGAATTACCTTTTAATTTATGGGGTGAAGCTCTTCTTATATATTTAATAGGATCTCTTTGAAAAAGGATAAGGTTTCTCCATACGGAACATGGAAATGAAGGAAACCAAATATTAATTATTTCAAAGTGTAGGGGTGTCTTGCTTATTTCAAGAACATGGATTCTAAGAGAACTAAATTAGGTCCTAGAGGTATTAAATGTGCCTTTGTGAGATATGCTTTAAATAACAAGGCCTATAGATTATTAAATTTAGAATCAAATGTTATAATAGAATCAAGGGATGTGGAGCTTTTCGGTAATATGACACTACTATTATGTCATATGATTTTACTTGTAATTCGGTTGATAAATATTTGTATATCAAAGCATGTGATAATATTATTACATTTGTATATCTTTATGTGTATGATATGTTAATTATTAGTAATGACATAGAAGGGATTAAAGAAACGAATATATTTCTATCTTCCATGTTCAAAATAAAAGATCTTGGACAAGTGGACACTATCCTTGGTATAAAAGTTAAGAAAGATAGTGGGGGTTATTTATTAAGTCAATCACGTTATGTTGAGAATGTGATAAATAAGTTCAAACATTTGAATATTAAATAGGCAAATACCCCCATTGGATTCAAATATCAAGTTAGTAAAGAATTATGGAAGATCAATAGCTCAAATTGAGTACGCAAGTACAATTGGAAGTCTAAGTAAACTAATGTAGATTGACTAACAATCCAAGGTCAGAACATTGGAAGGCCATAGGAAGGGTTCTTGGTTACTTAAAGAAACCAAAGGACTACAATATTCAAAGTTCCCGACTATTTTTGAAGGATATACCGATACTAGTTGGACATCAATGCGGAAGAAAACAAGTCTACTTCATGTTGGGTGTTTACTCCTGAAGAATGTACAGTTTCTTGAAAATCTAAGAAACAAACATGCATTACACACTTAACAATGGAGTCTGATTTTGTAGTATTGGCCAAAATAGGAAAAGAGACTGAATGGTTAAAGGATCTTCTTTATGAAATTCCTTTAGGTGCAAACGATATTTTTTTGATACCTATCTTGTATGATATTCAAGACAACTTAGCACGAGCATATAATGAAGCATATAATGGAAAGTCTAGACATATGAGTCTAAGACATGAGTATGTGAGAAAATTAATCAAGTATGGAGTAATTTCTCTCACATATGTTAATTTTTGTGAGAACTTAGTTGATCTGTTGACTAAACCTTTTACAAGAAAGTTAGTAAGGACAACATCTAGAAGGACGGGGTCGAAACTGCCTAATTATACTAAACAAGTATATCTAAGTTCAAAGGATAATAAAAAGTCCTTTGATAAGTGGATAAATTTTAGCACTATTAAGCTATTATAAAACCTCATCCTTGATAAGTAGTTCTGCTTGTTACGATTGGAGGGATGATTTAATAAAACTCTTAATGAGGTTCAATACGAAGTATAAGTATCTCTAAAAGTAATAAACATTCGAAGAACTTCACTTATGTGAACTTTGAGATGGTGCCGCCTCAATAGAGAGTTAGAGTTTCTCTCTTAAAAGTTCAATGAATAGGATAAGTGCAAGGTCATAACAGCACTAAGTGAGTTTGAAGAACTTTGAAAACATAACACTCGTGTGTGTGATTTCATCGGTAATGTCACAACGGATGATAGGTTCAAAGCTATCATGCTACATGGAATTCCGATAATATTTTGTAATATTTATACTATAGTTAGATTCAAATCGAAAGATATCCAATTCTTATGCATTAATGTTATTGAATATGTGGAAATTTTGAGCAAGTGGGGGATTTTTATATAATTGTTTATTGTTCAAAATTTGAGCCCTTTTTAGGGTTGAAATGTGAACGAAACAAAGATGACATTAGAAGACAATGTTGGATGAAATTGGAAGGCAATATTGGGTCATTTCTGCTTAACTGTGTAAGCACGGCCTTGTCTACAGAAAACAGAAGCAATCTTGCTTCTACCATACGTACGCGTGATTCAAAAATCTAGCCGTTGGGCTGATTTTTTGTTTGAATTTCTGGTGCTTTTTGGTGGAAAGTTCCCAACTTCTCACGAGTGTTTCTGGTCTTTTCATGGTGAAATGTTAGAAATATATAAATAGGTGATAGATTTCTGATACCAAACATAAGATATCGTCATTCATTTCTACACTTGATTTTTCCCCATTCTAATACATATTCAAACATTATTCAAGTTTTCAACAAGTTCGACTAGAAAGAATCATTTTTACTTTTGTGCTTCTTTCATGAAGGTTTGTCAATCCTCTAAACAATTTTCCGAAAATCCTAAATACATATTAGGGGAGACAAATATCATTTTAAGGATAACGTATCACATACGTGTTCGAGCCTTATTCTTCATTTCTTTTACCATCTCCTTCTTCTCCTCTTCGATATTTCCGACATTTTGCTTGCAATGGATTGTGTTGGAATTTGTAGAATATTTATAGGTGTGAATTTGAAAAGTCTACAATTGGTATGTGACTAGTTATGACTCTTTAATTGCAAATGGTATACATTAAAGAGTAATGTTATTTTGGAACGGTGTGATAATTCAAAATGGTGCATGATGAAAAGTCATAACCTTTTGAAAGCGTGCAATCGACACCATTAGATATGAAATTGTGCGATCTACAGTTGAAATTGAGTTTGCCAAAAGATGTGATTATTTGAAGAGACACTTGAAAATCTACAAATTGAACCCTCCTAATTCCATTTTCTTCATTCCAAATCAATTCCTAATTCTTTATTTCTCTAAATTCTGTCAAAAATAATTTTCATATTATTTTGAGTTTCATGTTCAATATTTACTATTCGATGTATTCCATTCTAGCAAAGTACAATCAAACCTTGTGTGCTATATTAATTGTGAAAGAAGCGTTGTATCTTGAGAGATGAACATTCATTTGATCCTGCTAGCACCAGTGCAGGGACGAAATCCTTTTTAAAGATATTTACATTTGCATACCTCACTTCCTTTTATCTCCTTCGATTTCTGCATTTTCTTCGTTTGAGTAAGTAGTGATTTGCTCATTATTATCCATGTACTATGATTCGGTAAGTCGTTGCTCTATTATTTGTACGCACGTGTTTTTTATTAACAGAATATTATTCATGTACTAATTGATCCAACAATCTTAAGATGGATTTTCTTATTTAATTTGTGCTTGGTTTTTTTCTCTTGAAATTTGCAACTTGAAAATATATTCAAAATTTGCAGAAAGTGAAATTTATAGTTGTGAACTATTAGATACATGAGCGAATCAATTAAATTCACCTCCTCCATAGCATAGTTTAATTACTTATTGCATGTTTATATTAAATTAAATACATGACAGAGAGGTTTCATAAAGTATTATATTACATATATTTTCCATTTGGATTCGTATTGTGCACGTTCGGAATTGTCTACTTCTTGTTTAGGATTCCAATGCTTAAACAATCGTATTTATTTTGAAAATCTGAAGAGAATTCTTATTTAGCATCCTAACATTTCTAAATTAAGAAACACCAAATGTACTGAAGATAGTCTATCAGATTTTCTAGTGCACACACTTGAATTTTTATATTTCAAGAATTAATCCAAACTAAGCTTATCTTGGCTTAGTTGCATTGGCCGACTCCACGAAGATCACCTAGGTATGTATATGTACGAAATCAATCCTCGAACACGATCCCTCTCAGCCTGAACATTTCCACCGCAACATTTTGAGACACCGGCTCGTGCCTGGTCGAGTTCGGGCTTTGCCATGGGGACCGATCTCTCTTTTTGTACCCTATAAAAATTCTTATCCTACCCCAATTATGTTACATAATGTTGATCATCATGTAAATACTTAGACTCATGTTCCATATCAAATTCAAAGATGTAATTTCATCACAACTCCACCACCTTACGCAAAAAAGATAAGGATGTCGTACTTTTTAATCCTTTTAGGATTCAACCACTAACCTTTTTAAATACAGAGATAAGGTTCATTAACCAAGTATATTTTTACATAATTTTCAATGCACATCCCTACGTATAAATTCTCTCCCATTTAAGTATCGGATGAGCGACGAGGACACACATCGACATCTTTGTTTCAGGAATTGGAGGTTCAATTCGACTCGTTTGCAATCATCAAGGGGATTCTGTTCAAGCTCATTCCTTTTCCTCAAGCTCGAGATTATTAAGGTGCAAATTTTGATAGAATCATTGGCACCATCTATGGGAAGTCCTAACAAAAGTCATGGTTAACACACGTTCAAGACACCCTTCAACAAACTCACATGTTCCAAACCATCCCCTTGCCGAAGATCTTCCGGTTCCACATGATGAATCATCAAGAAAACCAACACCCACACCCACGGTCATTGCTTCTGAAGCGTTTGAGTAGTTTTTGCAATTTGCCTTGGTAACTCAGCCGTTGACTTAAAGTAATCCACATCTAGCGCCACAGTTACATGATAGTCTTATGGCGGATGCTCAAGCTCCAGCTCCTGGTCCTGGCAATGGTGATTTCAGAACCTCAGGCGTACGTCATGTGACCTCATGCTCGAGATCAATTATGATGGACTATGTTGATCTTGCTAGGGTTATTCAGGATGGGATCGTGGTTGGTACGCTTCAGAATACTCAGGCAGCAACTGGGTTCACCCCTTACACTCCTTTCACCAGAGAAGTCTTATTATATCCTTTGCCAGACAGATTTAAATATCTATGGGTAAAGGAGTACAATGGGACAACCGACCCCATCAATCATCTCAACATAGACACAGATATCATGAACTTGCAGGTTGCACCTGATGCATTAATGTGCAAGGCTTTTCCTCATACACTCACTATTGCGGCTAGGGATTTGTTTTCCACACTGGAACCCAACTCCATAGCTTCTTTTTTCAGATTTGGCAAATAAATCTCTGCTTTCTTTTTCTAGCAGCGAGCATATCAGGAAGACAATCGCATCACTCATGCAGATGAGTCAAGGGCCAAACGAAACACTTCATAATTGCATGACGAGATTTAATAAGGAGAGACTCAAAATACCTAACCTGCATATTACAATTAATGTATCTGCATTAACATATGTTGTAAGGTGCAAGACATTTAAAATGTACTTGTTAAAGACATAAATGGTGACTAAGCTGCTGAGTTTGGGTGAAAAGTACATTAACATGGAAGAGACCATGAATCCAAGAAGAGGTGGCCCGATTCCAGATAAGCCCGAACAAAAGCAACAGAATGAGTCAAACCCCCGGTAAGACATCACTCGAGGAAAGTCCAAGCAAAAAACACAACCCACGTCATATACTCGCCTTAATACTTCTAGATATATATCGAGGATCTTAAGGAGCTTAAATGGCCTGCCAGGATGCAAGCTCCTTCTGTAACTCGAGACAAGAACCAATACTGTGATTTTCATCTAGATCATGGACATACTATGGAAAATTTTTATGCCCTACAGCAGAAGATTGAGGGAGGATTTTTGTATGCTTACATAAGCCATGACAAACAGCACAAAGATGATCAAAACAGAACGAAGGCTTCAGAAGTTCGAGGCGACAAACAACCTACAGTAGGAACCATCAATAATATAATTGGAGGAATAGTCTCAGGGAGAGACTCCAACATCAGCCACAAACAATATGACCGACAATATACTTCTGCATCAAGAACAAACCTTGATACCATTTAAGATATTATGTTCGGATCAAAGGGCTTAGAATACGTGTCATATCCTCATGATGATGCATTGGTCATAACAGCTATCATGTCCATCTTTGAAGTAAAGAGGATATTGGTAGATAACTGGAGTGCAACTAATATACTATCTCATGAGGCGTACAACAAGATAAGGATTTCAGTTGAACAATTCAAACAAGTTAAAACTCCCTTCCAAGGATTCAGAGGATAAGTCATCATTCCTGAAGGAGTCGTTGAGTTTCCCTTGACCCTTGGGGCTGGTCATGAACAAGTGACAACATCATAGCCTTCAAAGTAGTATGGGTTCCTATGGCCTACAACGCCATCCTTGGAAGACCTTTGCTAAATAAGATCAGAGCTATTGTATCCATCTTCCACCTTGCTGAAATTCTCTACAAGTAACGGTATATGAGTTGTGCGCAGAGATCAAACAGTCGTTAGACGGTGCTATGTAGAGATGGCAAAAAAGCTCGTTGCGGCTCGGGCTCGGCCAGAAAAAAGCTCGAGCCGGCCCGGCCACCGAGCCCCATTTTGGGGCATTGGCCCGAGCCTGACTCTATCCACAGAGACCCATTTTGGGGCATTGGCCCAAGCCCCACCCGGCTCGTACGAACGGCCCATAATTTTTTAAAAAAATTAAACTTTTGATTTAGCTGCCTGCTATTTGCAGCTATTTTAGCTGTCTGGCGCAGCTACAAAATTTGAAAAAAAATAGCTGTATTAAACTTGTCAAAATTTTTAAAATTTGACTACTGCGTGCAAGCAATTGTCTAATCAAAAAATTTT
>CAIGRK010378366.1:0-19340 GCA_903798315.1 Fraxinus greggii | reverse complement strand
AATATTCATGTGGGACGTTCTCAGTTTCCTGTGAAATCAGTTTACCTTCAAAGTTTACGCCTTTCGGAGAAAGCAAACCAATTGCAGAGCTCCAACAGCAAAGAAATGTGATAATGCAGGAGGCAGATTCTCTTCCTCTTTCCATTTTCATTGATATCAAGATGTGTACAGACCCAAAATCTTGATTATTTCTAGTAATGAATTTATTCTGTGGATAAGTTTTTCAATGAATTCTCTGTTATGTAGTAATGCCCAGATCAAAACTTCATTCTTGTTTTCTATCCCAGAAACTCATTTTCCTAGCCTGCGAGACTAAGAAAAATTATTTAGCCTTTTGTGTTGTATAAAGAAAAGTAATGTGCCTGTCAGGGGCAGGAGCTTATAAAGAAAAGCATATCTCGACAAATTTTACAGAACATGGACAAAATCTAAAGGAGGATAAAAAAGGAAATATCCTGGGTGTAAATTTTTGTGTATAGCAAAAACACACAAATTTCTATTATTTTGAACTAACTCGTCTAAAAGTTTCTACTATATATAACAAGTACATATTTTTCCATTATTCGATTTTAAGTACTGATCCAATGCGTGCATAACTTTCATAAATAGATGACGCCGAAACTTTAAAAAGGAATACGTGTGTTTATTTAAAATTTAAATATTTCAGGACTTCACAAGTTCAAATTTTAACCAATTAATCAAGACAGAACCCAAGCATTAATGTAATGCATACACATTATAAACCAAAAATCTTAATGGGGCCAGCCAGTCGTTCCTGGCTGTCGTGTGGCTTGGAAATATGTACATTGGAATACAGCATAAGCTAGTCAGTATCTGTGAACTTTTATATAATGGGATTTGTTTAACTTTGTATATCAATACATGGTTTAGTATAATAATGGGAAGCGACAGGGGAATCCAACATTCCTGTGTTTTGCCATTCAGCAACTTACCAAATGTTTTAATTTAAAAGAGCTGTGTGGGAATCTCAAGGTACAGTGGGTGGAGATTAATGATGTTTTTGGTCACAACACATAAACAAGAACATGATGAATGAATGGATCTTTATTTTGTGTGTGTGTATAATCGACTCGACAACCACTTTATACCCTTCTGAGATTACGGAGTTTGTAAAAAAAAAAAATGAAATTGTTAGGGTGACTTTTAGATTTTCTTGTACTAGAATTTTGGTTGCATTCTATAAATAAGATCACATGGTCATGGAGTGGTTGAATAATTGAATAAAATGTGTAAGGTGACATTCTTTACACCCAAATGCACATTCAACATTTTGTGCAGAAAATTCCACTATTAGCTAAACAGCTTCACGAGGTCATTGAGCACAGTCATTTCGAAAAATTGTAACTGAAAAGACGATCACTTCAAATAAAAATAATTTGTCCATGTTGACTAAGATAAAACATGACTATCGCTAATGTGACAGCACTACGTCAACAGTCAAACCTACAATTTTTGACAATTCAACGTCAGCGATGGACAAGATAACTCATACCCACCATGGTTAGGAAATCATTTCTAACACTTTGAAATATAAAGTTTCAAAAGTGCCACCCCCACACTCTTATATGCCTTTATCTTATCCTATATTCATTTCCAATTTTCGGGTGCTCTCCACTCAAAATTTTCTTAAGATTTATGAATTCATTTTATATAAAATTCTAATACAATTCTATATTTGTTGTACACAATTTTTTTCTAAGAGAAGTGACGTCGTTACTCTTCTCACGACTAAAAATATTGTTCATTCTATAATGTAATCATATTCAAGAATGTGTAACAAACTTGCTTACATCGGCTTATCCTTGTTCTTAAACGACTCTAAATTGCTTTTCAAGTTTCTTGGTATGAGTACACCAATTTAAAATTGAATCATTCAAGTTCTGTAAGAAGATTAACTTCGATGAGAAACAAGCAAAAGAGGCTCCAGAAACTAGTTTAGTAGGTTGAGACTCTTTTAAAAAATAATGTTATTTATAGTTAGACACAACAGTAGTTATTTTATGTGACAATTTGTTATTTGAAGTATTAATTTTATGTAATTCGTTACCTTAAATAACAAGCTAATGTCTCAAATAACAAGCTGTTACATAGGATGATTACTGCAATCGCTAACTATAAATAACTTTCACAAACATAGGAATGAGTTTTTATTTTTTATTTTCAATTTTTTTTACTTATTTAAAATTTCAAATAATATGTAGACTTATGTTAAGGGCCTGAATTTTAGTATTTTATTTCATTTCACATTTTTATTTATTTTGAGAATTGAAAATGAGACATTTTTATTATTATTTATTTACTTTTATATTTTTATTAATTTCTTGTTTTGTCAATTGTATAAATATTTTGACTTCATATTTATAGGCTCGAAATTCAACGAAATCTAATGTGGTGAGGAGGAAATTTCTAAGGAGTTCGTATGAGCTAGAAATCCACTAAAATCTATTCAAATCCTTCTATTTAATGAAATTCTTGAAAATCCATTAGGTATTGAGGAACACCTAAATTTTAATAAAATCTATTAAAATATGGTTGGATTACACCTAAATTTTAATTATTAATTTTATTTTTTTTAAATATGAATTGAGCATATTTTTTTCATGGATGGGGACGGGACGGGCAAAGAGTTAATTGAAAAACATAAATAGATTTCGTTTCTAGAGTTTCTCATTCTTTTTTCGCTCAATGTGGATTAAAATTGGATAATATAATGGATTTTTTATTTTTTAGAACTCCGATTCTAAATTATTCTAATGGCATGAATTAGTTTTATCTTTTTATTAAAATTCCGAGTTGAACAATTCCTGAAATGTCCTAGTTTGAACACTTAGCAACTAGAAAGCTAGGCAGCATCTTTTTAGTGGCCAGACTGGGGTGGAGGTGGACCATTGTGTTCGACAAACACAATTATTATTATTATTTTTTATTGGCTTCCTAAAAAACTGGAAAATGATAAAAAAATAATAATTTATTATTATGATTTTGGCTTCTTGAAGGTGAGTCGCACCCTCCTTGGATCGATAACGAGATTTTAGAGTTAGGTTAATGCAGATCATAAGTCGAGCTATCCCGTATCAAGCTCTCAACATGTGAAGATGTCCCATATCTTACTTAGAGGAGGATGGATCAATAGAAATCAATGTGACCTAGTGTCCAAACATAACCTAACCAGCAAAAGGGGTGAAATTGACCAAACAGAAGAAAAAACAGGATGCTTTTATATCTAAAATGACAAAAATGTCCAGTAATTAGTCTTGAATCCAGTTGGGCATAATTGTCCCCTTCCTCTACACCCACCCCCAACAATCCACAACAGGGTATTCTTATTTCTTGAAACTTGGGGACCATATGTTACAAAACCAGTGGATCCAAGGTAGGGTTTCATACTTGTGGGCACTCGACTGTCATTTCTTTTTCAGTTTTCTATCATAGAGGGGTCTAATGTGTTCTATATTATGAACATTTTGTGATATTTGTAGTGGTTGGTTGTGCTTCCATAGAATAACATACTACACTCAATTCGAGCTTAAATACTGAAAAGAAATCTCGACTTTTAAGTACGATCAAATATGTTGGATTGTTAATAGTAAATATCAAATTAATGAGAATGGAATAAGAAATTATGAAATTAACATGTAATTAAGACACAAATTTAGGTTGCGCCAAGAACCTAAGGGTCCTACGATTTCTTTCAGGAAATGATGTCTAATTTCTTGATAATCGTAAAAGGCTTCTTGGCTTATGTAGGGGTGTTCAAGAAAGTAGAAAAGGGCAATATAAGTTCAAAAGAAAACGGTAGTATATCAACTATTGACATATTTAATAGAAATAATATTACATTAAAATAAAAGAAAATGTAAAATTTTATCAATAACGTTACATTTACACTCTACCTTACACATTCCTTTACGGTCTTCTATATGACTACATCTACACACTTGATCTTGAATTCACCTATCATATCACTGCATAAGTTTCCTCCACATAGAATAGAATGTCATCCAAATGGTAAGGAATGATGTATCAAATTTTATTGATTATATTATTTCGTTTGTACCCAACATGAATTGTATATTTGAAATTACAATCTAAAACACAATCGTTTGCACGTGTTACTAATAAATAACACATTACGATAAGTTTCTATCAAATTTCCTTTTTCTTTCTTCTTATTCTTGGTAGAGATATTTGAGTCCACATTGATTAGCCCCTGTTTGGTGCTCATTCTTTTAGCGAAGAAAAAAGTTTTGATTAGTGTTTTGCGAAAATGTGTGGTTAAAAAATAGGAAACGCGTTTTGGGATTATATGAAAAATATTTTATTGTGTGAATGTGTGATTAAAAATAATCTCGTAGAAAAAAAAGTTTGAGAATCGAACAGAAACAATTTTTAAATTACTTATTAAAATAGTAATTTCATCACATATCATACTTGAATTTTATTTTAGTAATATCTTTTATTCAGGATGTGTTTGGATTCGAGCTTAAATCAACTTAGTTTGAATCTAATTTGAGTGGAGTTGTTATATAATTGACTTAAATGCTAAGTGAATACTTAATTATTTATACAAAGTAACAACCTCCACTGACAAAAGTCACAAATCCTTGTTCCTATCAAATAATCTATCATCTTCCGACAAAATAATTACTTTAGTTATCACCCATATGAAAATCATTGCAATTCGACCGTGACTATACTTTGGATCAAAAGTAGTTTTATCAATTAGATTGAAACCGAATTATGACTAATTATGATTAATATGCTTCTTGTTCACTGCACAAGAAAGATTCTGTAATTCCTAATCCAAATTCTTGACTCAAATTTTGCTTTTGTTTTTTTCTTCCTTAATCAAGTTCTTGGCACAGATTATTTCAAATTTTCAACTTTCACCAGGTGGACTATGATCTCCAGTGAAGTTAAAATCTAGTTCTAACTGCGGCTGCCACCCCAAAACACTGAAAGAGAAAACAAGTTCCCAGATCGAAAATCGGTTCAATACAAATTTTATGCTGTTTCTGGTCCCCATTTGGATTAAATGTTAGTTTCTCAGAGAGCACTCCCGGGGTAATAGCTACTAATCATCACAAGTTGATTGCATTCTGTCAATTTTGAGTGTAACAAAATGAAATGTGTCAAATAGAACACTCCAACTAAGATTTTCAATAAGTAGAAACTTGTGTAGTTAAGTTCATATCGTTTTGCTCATGGACATGTCTCTTTCAATCCAATTGCCAAACCTTGTACAGCTAATGCATCTTTAGTCCATTTTATGTAGACAAATGGTTAATAGGGACCATTACGAAACCAGCCCAAATTTGGATTGATGGGTCATTTTCTTTTGACGGTTCTCATTCAATCACATATCACATTGCATGTAGTTAGAAAAGCCGTGAATTTTGAATTGATGCTCAATTCATATTCAAGTTTACCATTTATGAAATACCGAGTTGAGGTAGTGGTGTCAAAGGGGTTGTCCACAATATATTAGGAAGTTCGGATATATCAAAATCAAAACCTGAGAGGATCGACCACAACATGTTCGAGAAATTAGAGGGTGATAACAATGTGAGGTTGTGCCTGTTTGGTCGGTGATTAAATTATAATTTAAGTAATTATAAATTATGAATCTTACGAAATATATAGATGATATTTTAATTACTCGGAGGATATTAAATTGCTCAAATTTTAAATGTGACAATGTAGTTCCCTATATCATATTTTGAGAATTTAAAAACTGGAAAGATTACATCCCATGTATGGTTCGAATAATTAAAATGATTAGAATTTCAAAATGGACTGAACCACTTGAGCTCAAGCTGTCTAACTTTATTTGTCTCGATCTATGTCAAGCAACGTATAAAAAAAAAAAAAAAAAACGGTCGTTACGTATCAACATGTTATATAATTTCATGGGCATGCAGTTCCTAAATTCATAAAAAAGTTGATAAAAAATTAAGTCAGAGTTTACAATTAAGCCTCTGTTTGGTAGGTATTTTTGTGGAGAGAATACATTTTTTTGATGTGATGGAGAATATGTGGTTGAAAAAGAATGAAAAGTTATTGATGTGATGAAAAATATTATTCTATTGAAGAATGTGTGGTTGAAAATGAGTAAAAGAATGAGAATGAAAAATATAATGTGGTTCAAACAAGGGCATATTTCTTGAAATTTAGATTTTTTATTAATTTTTAAACCACACATTTCAACATTTTTATCAAAATATACTAAAAAATTAATTTTAAGTTTTAATTAAACCAGACAAGGCTAAGAATGATTGATGTTAATGCTACATTATAAAAGGCTAAAAAAATATTTTGTGAGAAATTAATATATTCCATGGAACAAATTTAAGTCAAACATGCTAAGCTAAGATCCCTAATTCAATTTTTAAGATTCTAAGCTAGGAAACAAAAATGGTCACGAGAAATCCTTGATGGCTAGAAAGCAAAACCAAGGGCAGTCCTTTTGTCTTCTTTTTCTTGTCTTTTTATTCAAGTTCTTGTCCTTGTCAACACATTGAAGGAAAAAACGAGTTATGAGGATCATGATTCATCTGTTTGTTTGGGTTTGGCTACAAATTGAATCGATTAATTGATCAAATATTGCTCTCAATTTTAATGATACGATTTTTAACTTATCACTGGATTGATATTCACGTCGTTTCTAA
This sequence comes from Fraxinus greggii, assembly GCA_903798315.1. NCBI lineage: Eukaryota > Viridiplantae > Streptophyta > Magnoliopsida > Lamiales > Oleaceae > Fraxinus > Fraxinus greggii. The sequence goes on along the minus strand of CAIGRK010378366.1, from coordinate 12,651 downwards.
TTTTCTTTTTCATCAATAGATTGTCTAATTTTCAAAATATAGGATTAACGTTCACACAAAACACATTTTTATGGGACCATTTTGAATCTGTCTTTTACAAAGTATTTTGTTACTTGTACATAAAAATTATATATAATGGATTACATAATATGATGTACATTTAGCAAGGTCCACAGACTTAATATTTGTTCCTAGTGACTTGAGACTCGGTGAGGGAGATTATTATATGGAAAAAACTGCAACCTGACAATAAATGCGCTCAATACATGAAATGTTGATAGATTGATTTTTTTATTTCTTCACACGGTTGCTAGTATTACGTCTCTGCATAAGAGGCATGTCATCTAACAGTCAGCTAAACAAAATGTTATGTAAATTTAGTATTATTATATAGTTGCTAGTGAGACGTCTGTGTATTCTCAAAATATAAATATTTCACAATTAAAACATTCGATATTAATATATTTTTGTGGGACCATTTTGAACCTCTTCATAATTGATGCAACCCAACAATATTTTTCTCGTAAAAGAATTTAATATTTACAAAGATAATAAAAATAATTTTTTCCTATTCCAAGTAGTTAAAAATTATCAATTTCCATCTTGGTTTCATATCCCCCGTTCACTAACTTTTCTAGCTCTGCTAGGCAAATATGTCGGCTATTAGAGGAAAATAGAAGCGCCGGCCTGTTGCATTAAATTAACCTATTTTGCTGGATAAATCAAATTGATTGCTAACGTGGCACAAAATTGAACGTTAGTTGAGTGTAAGTATAAAATATCCTGAATTTTCTGGGCACAGCTCAGCCGTTGAATTTTCAAACGAAATAAACAAGTGAAAATGTGGTAGGTTATGACTCAGTTCCGCGTCAGTAGAACCAAAAATTGCTGTAAATAAGATATGATACACACGTTAAGATGAGTCAGCCCTCTAATATTTCACCACTCTTTGCAAATGTGCGTGTCTTACAATTGCATATTAGACAAACAAATGTTGCAAATATAATTAATTTCTCCACCCGAACCGACCGGACTCCATCGATTAATTAAAATCCAACTAGGGATAGTCCTAATTTAGAGGTGGTGTAGTCCGATTCGGTTCAATTTGAATAAGAAATGTTACGAGTATGAATCCTACATATAGACTAATGCATCATTTATCAGTGAATGATTATTTATGGGTCTTAACTGATAATCTGAATTATTTCTCTCTCGACAATAAAACTTAATTCTCACTGTCTCACTGGTATTTGACATATGAAGTCTTCAAAATTTTACTCGACGACGTTAAGTCATTATGCCCCTTATATGCCGATAGCACGTGCTACGATGACTCATGAGGGTAATCTAACCCCAAAATCCGTTGTCAATCGATTTGATGTCCAATAGTATCCTGAACCGAATCAAAACCAATCTTTTATATGTCAAAACTAAGAAATGCAAAAAATATGGAGTTACAGAGTTTAATCATTATCAGAATTAGATAAGAAAATAAGATTAATATATTTTAAATAATTGTCAAATCGATTTAAGATTTTCGTGGATAATAAAATGGATAAAAAATTGCTATCTTAAAATTTTGTCTAAATTGATAAGAAAATGAACTCGTCAGATAAATGGATAAAATCCTATCTAAATTGGTAGGAAGATGAATTCCATCAACACAAGGATATTCCAGGGTATGAATTTTAACTTTATGAGATAGATGCGGATATATCTGAAAAGATTGTACCTCACGCACTATGGTGGGATGTGAGTACCATAAGCATGATTGGTAAAGTACGGCTGGAAGAAACTTATATTTCAGTTAAGGACCCTGAATAGATTTTCTGTTGAGGACATAAAAAACTCCAATTATCAGATAAGGACTCGTTTATCCTACTAATAAATACCTCTTTTTCTCGAAACCCTTCACACATCGAATTCATATTCATTCATTTATTCATTCATTCTTTCTGTATTTTGTTTAGTTTAATTCTTTTTTGGGGAGAATATGACTATTCTTATCGAGCAGCCTGCAGATTATGGTACAATTTATTTTCTTGTGTTCTTATATGTACTGAATGCTGTTGGTTTTGTTGAAGTCCTGCAGCGAGCACAACTTTCGTGTTTAGATGTAATATGGGTTTTTCTTAATCTTTGCAGTGGGAGGAAAGGAAATTGTATCTGACACAAATGATCTCGTGTTGGATGGAGGATTTGTCATGCCCAAAATGGAATCAGAATGTGGATTTGAAGCCCCTGAAATCAACTCATATGGTCATTCATTTAGGTTTGCTCATTGTCCTTTTCTTCATTCCAACATAGTTTTTTCCATATAAAAGATTACGATACTCGATTTTTATGTTCGTTTATGGCATGTTTGATAAGGAACGCATTGACTCGATAATTTTGGACAGGGATTATGATGCAGAAAGTGAGAGACAAAAGTCCGTCGAGGAGTTTTATCGATTGCAACACATCAACCAAACATATGAATATGCAAGTGCTAAAAATTTCCTTAAACAACGAGGTTTGGATAGTGAAAAGTCCTTTGATTTTGACACGGAAATAATTGTGAATATTGTATGCAGGTGAAGAGAATGAGGGAAGAATTTGGAAAACTGGACAAAATAAAGATGAGCATTTGGGAATGCTGTGAACTTTTGAATAATGTTGTGGATGATAGTGATCCTGATTTGGATGAACCCCAGATTGAGCATTTATTGCAGACAGCAGAAGCAATTAGAAAAGATTATCCTAATGAAGATTGGTTGCATTTGACTGGCCTTATTCATGGTATGTACCAACTAATATTCTAATAAGACTAAGAGCGTGTTCGGTAGGAATTAAAAGTCAATTAAAATTGAAAATATAGTCGTTATTCCAACTAGTCTAATAAAAGTCAATAACGGCTAATTTTTCAATTTTAATCCGATTTTAATATCTACCAAACACGCCCTAAGTTCTTGGTTTTCTTGCCATGCAATGTGTCAAAAATAATATTCGTCTGTTTTTTGTGACATCGACTCGAATATACTGAACAAGTTTCGTATTCTAAAGATCGTTTTCTCATGGGCTGCAGATCTTGGAAAAGTTCTTCTTCTTCCAGAGTTCGGAGAGCTCCCTCAATGGGCTGTTGTTGGTGAGTATTAATTATATTTTAATATTCAAATTAATTATTTTAATGTAATATTATGATTTCGAACTAAATTTATAACATCACAGGAGACACATTCCCACTTGGCTGTGCATTTGATGAATCCATTGTTCACCAAAAAGTAATTAATTCTTGATCAATTTTACCCCATCTTCTATATATTGCAAATCTTAAATTTTGCTTATGCAAATATTCTTAATGTGCTGCAGTATTTTGAGGACAACCCAGATTCCAAGAACCCTGCTTACACCACTAAGAATGGAATTTACCAAGAAGGATGTGGCCTAGAAAATGTTGTGATGTCTTGGGGACATGATGACTACATGTACTTGGTAATTTTAACCCTTGCTGCTTCGTAATATGATGAACAAGATTTTAACGTTGAGTCATATTATTCGTACAATTTTACAATTTTGATTGACAACTCCATACTTGGCAGCATCACATTTATTTATTTTAAAAATTATTTTTTAAATCAACAGCTCGAATTTTGACAACATCAAGATTGTCAATAGTGGTTGTCGAGGATTGTACAAATAGCTTAATTTTTTTAATTTTTTTCCCGTTTTCAATCTTGTCAGTATTGTATTATCTATTATCCGTCGAGCATAACAAACATGTCATAATTGCTTGATTTTGATGCATAGCCACGTCTTTATTATTTTCAGGTAGCTAAAGAAAATAAAACGACGCTGCCTTCAGCTGCATTGTTCATCATCCGTTACCACTCTTTTTATCGTAAGATCTGAATCCAATGCATTAACTAGTTAAGCATATGATTTAATTTCTAAATAGTGTGACTGAGATGGAATAATGATGTGCAGCTCTACACAAGGCTGGAGAGTATACACACCTGATGAATGAGGAAGATGTAGAGAATTTGAAGTGGCTCAATATATTCAAGTAAAAACCCTTTTCTGAAACTTTCTTCGTGAATGTCTTGTTTTCTTGCAGTGTACGTGTATTAGGGTCGATAGAGTTTAACGTTTTGAATTATCTTTAAAATTTTATTTGCAGCAAATATGACCTTTACAGTAAGAGCAAAGTTCGTGTTGATGTCGAAAAAGTAAAGCCATACTACCTTTCCCTCATTGAAAAGGTATGTTAATGTGCCTTTTTGCCATCCATTCATTTTTAGAGTGAAATTTTACATTTGTATTTTCTCCTCGCTGAGATGTAGCAATTTTCGTTTTTTTTCCTTTTTTGCAGTATTTCCCAGACAAACTTGAATGGTGAAAACTCTGGCAAAATACATGGAATAAATATTTTTGGCAATCAGAAAGCAGGATGGTGTTTGCTCAATTAACTCAAGATTTGATGTAAACAAGAAATTCGAGTTGTAAATGTTTATCTTTCAAGATTTGTAATGTTCTTTTGTTCTGAATGTAATGTCCTTTCATTTTGTTAAATTTTTTGATTTTTTTGCCTATATTATTTTCCTTCTTGTTGATCATTAACAAGCGCTTTGTGGTCGATAATAATGTTAGAATGTTGCCAAATCACCTGCCCTCCGTTCCCTTGTCTTATGCAAGGGACACTGTTCATAGCCATCTACTTTTCGGAAATATCGAAGGATGTAACGTATAAATGCACGTGCAAAATTTCTAATGCAACACATTTTGTCCGTCATAAAAAGTTATTTTTCTTGTAGTGTGTTGTGATGATAAAATGACAAACGAATTAAATTTTACAAAGTTAGATGACCATTTGCGGGTACCACACTAGAGTGACTAAATAGGGTTTTGGCCCTTAAATAATGCAATACAAACTCCTCGACAAGTGTTGTAGACACGATATTAAATTTTAATCGTGATGAGAGTTATCACTTGTTATTCCTAAAAATAAATTTGCCATCTGTTTGTGCTCATGCAAAACAGATAAGAAAACAAGACTACTTGAAAATGTTATAATTTTTTTCCTTAATAAGATTTTATAGTTTTAAATGATGTCCTCTGAATTCATTATCAATATTTGGGTTTTTATGAAATATTACAATTTTTACGACTAAAACATACATGACGACGGGCCAAAAAAATCACGAGTGCTCGATATTTTGGAAATGAAGCCTTCAAAAAATCAGTAGGGGCCGTTGGCCGGTTAGGAATTAACTTTACATTGTTCCACATATTGATTAGAATTTAAATGCAATGTCCAACATAGAATAGGAATTTGTTTGCAATGTCTCACATTGATTAGGCAGTGAATACTAGTGTCCTACATTCAATAAGAATTTGTTTGTTCCCTATGTGGGAGATGATTTGTCTTGTAACATGTATTATAGGAATTGATTTATGGTGCATTTAATTGTTAATATTTTTTATGAAAAGTTACGAAATTAATTATTAATTTTGACTAGAATTTAAATTTTAGAACATGTTAGTTTGGCATTTCAAGGAGAATTTTCACCGTTGCTTAGGGTATCAACCGCAATATTTGACCACTTTGTCTCAGGGTGTTACCCACTTTTTTGAAGAAAAAAAGGTCAAAAAATTGTGAAACAAATATGAGCTTAATCCTTACCAAACATGAACATTAGTTATGTTGAAGAAATTTCTAGTATTTATAGAGTGAAAATTCAATACTCTACGTTTATTTGATTGACATGTATATTAAACATCTATGCATGGATCTCAACTAAATAGTGGTAAGGGCTTAATATAGTATAAGTTGTGTTTCTTCCAGGGAAACAATGAAATATTCTTCTAGAATATTAATAGAAATTACAAAATTGTATTTTTTTAAGAAAAAAAAATTCAAATATTTTTGTAGAATTTATCACTTTTAAGCTTTTCCATGAAGCAAGATACAATATTCTTATGAAATACTAAATATATAAAATTTGTTTTTCTTGGAGCAATATATATAGGGGTGGTAAAATGGCTCGCTCACTTGGGCAGCTCGTGCTCGGCCCGAAAAAAACCCGAGTAGGATCGGCTTGTGGCTCGGTGGGGCCGAGCTCCGTGTGGCTCTACACCGGTCCGTGAGCCTAAAAAAAAAAACTTGACTACCATTTTTTTTTTGTAATTTTTTATTTTCATTTTAACTGTAATTTTTTTATATGTTAATATTTAGTTATTATTTATAATACGTATACATTGTACAAATTTTAAATTTTTTTAAAAAAAATTAGATTTGTCACGAATTATATATATAAAAAAATCAAATCGGCTCGATCCCAGCACGACTAGAGCCGAAAACTATGATTAGGCCTAAATTTTTTGGTCAAGCTTTTGCTCGTCTAGACTCGGACAAAAAAAAAGCTCGAAATATTTTTACTCGAGCCGAACCCAAGAAAAAAGTTTCGGCTCGCAAATCGGCTCGGTTCGTTGACACCCATAAATATATATGTACGCATATCAATAATCGGTATAGTCAAAATGATGTGACCAAACCTAATAACATATAACAATTTGTTGTTATGCAAATAAAGTTAAGATATCTTACTCACTTTTTCTTTTAAACAAAAAAATATTCACATTGATAACTCAATTGGTTATAATTTCGTTTTTATTTTTGAACACAAAGAAGAATCACTTTCGAATAACTCAATTGGTTAAAATTTTGTGATGATAACTCGAGATAAAACTAAGAGAAAAAAGAGAATTGAGAAATAATGGAAACTCGTGTATAATTAATTGAGAGGCTCCATGATGTAGATTTTTTCAGAATAATTTTTGTGAGAGTGATTTTTTATGAAGAATACGTGGTTAAAAATAGAAAAATTTAAGATTCTACGTGTAAAATTATTTTATTGAGAAAATATATAATTAAAAATGAATTTAGGAAAAAGTGATTTTTACAGAATTTGTACCAACCAATGACAAATAATTAAAGCTCTATATCTATATGATATCGTTCACAAATAGTATTTAATTTACAACATACTTTTCATAGCCGTATTTTTTCAATTTTTTTAATTATGAAACCGTTTGCTAAAATATATTTTCTAAAAACAATTGAACCATATAGCAAAATATTAATTTATTAATTTTTTTTCCATTTCTATTGGTTGAGTTGGAACTTGGAAGTACCTCACATCGATGATCCAAGCAGTGACGAGGCTCCGTCCGTGGATCAAACGGCTAAAACTCTCACGTGTGGGGATAAATTCTTGCACGTGATAGGATCCTCGTTTGGTGTACATTTCTCCCTCAAACCCCAAAACCTAAACCCCTAACCCTCATTTTCTCACTATTACAATTCATCAAATCATCGCCATGTACAGAGCCGCAGCTTCTCGCCTCAGGACTCTAAAGGTTAGCATTCCAAACGTATACATATGCTTATATATATCGACGTTATTATGTATATGTATATATCGATTATTTTTTATTTGGATCTGATGTTGGTCTCTTATAAAATAGTACTTGTGTAATTTTCACATTTCGATGATTGATATATTGTTCAATGTGACTTTGTAATCAACATGCTGTTGCTTGTGGTAAAAATGAACTTTTGTCTTGATGCTTTATTCTATGACATATGGGAGCAGGTAGAAAATGTGTTATATTTAGAACGAAATTTTTGCACGGGTCATTTGCTACACTAAAACTGGAAGCTTTGCGGTTTATTTGAACGAGGCGCATATGCTATGTTGCAACATGAAGTTGTAATTGGAAAAATAAAAGTTGGTTTAGGGCATAATGAAGATTCTTTGGATTCTATAGATGAGAGCAGAGTCTCGTGCTTTTAAATTGGACAATTGATATTTGCAGGATGACATTCCTGATCCTTGCTAGAAACTATCACATGGTCTCATTGATTTGAAGTTTTTTTTTAACATTGAATCGTGTGACAGGACCGAACAAGTAATAGGGGATTGACTAGATTTGCAAGTACGAGTGCTGTTGTGACCAAGTCATCGTCAGGGGGTTTCTTTAGCTGGTTGACTGGCGAACATTCTTCGTCACTTCCTCCTCTAGACTTCCCACTTAAGGATGTTACACTTCCACCTCCACTGCCTGATTTTGTTGAGCCTGGAAAGACCACTATAACGACTCTTCCCAATGGTCTCACAATTGCATCTGAAACGTCTGCGGTAAGTGATAACCATTAGCATGTTTGGCTAAGCTTAAAAGGTTCTTATAAATACATTTTAAGCTAGCCAAACATGCTGTATATTTTTCTCTTCATTTGAAAAGAATAAGAACTGCATATAGTGTTGCTCTGAACAAAGTACTGATTTCTGACTTTGTTTGTCAGAACCCAGCAGCTTCAATTGGGTTATATGTCGATTGTGGCTCAATATATGAAACTCCAGTGTCATTTGGCGCCACACATCTCCTGGAACGTATGGCCTTCAAAAGTACAACTAACCGGAGCCACTTGCATCTTGTTAGAGAAGTTGAGGCAATTGGTGGCAATGTCATGGCTTCCGCTTCCAGGGAACATATGGGTTACACCTACGATGCTCTGAAGACCTATGTTCCTCAAATGGTAGAGCTCCTCATTGACTCTGTGAGGAACCCTGCTTTTCTGGATTGGGAGGTTAGCGAACAGGTAAATTTCATCTGTCTTATATGGGAGTCAGTGCTCTTTTTTTTTTTGCTCTTCTGAACGTGTGTATAAATGTTGTAATGTTCATTACAGCTCCATAAGGTGAGCGCTGAGGTTAGTGAATGCTCTAAAAACCCACAACACTTGCTTTTGGAGGCTATTCATTTAGCTGGTTACTCTGGTCCCTATGGGAATGCTCTTTTGGCTTCAGAATCTGCTGTGAGCGGATTGAACAGTGCCATTTTGGAGGAGTTCGTTGCTGTGAGACCCAAACATTTATCTTTTGTTCCTTTACTTTTACCATCCTTTTTGCTTTTTGGGACTCCAACCCCTTTCCATTCCCGTCCTTTGATATTTAACAGTCATTCTTCTCCTGAACGGTATTTTCGTTATACAGGAAAACTATACTGCTTCTCAGATGGTCCTTGCTGCATCAGGTGTTGACCATGATGAGCTATTAAAATATGCAGAACCACTTCTATCTGACCTACCTAATGTACCACGTCCAGCTGAGCCAAAGCCAGTTTATGTAGGGGGTGATTATCGTCATCAAGCTGATTCAGGGGTGTGTACCACAAGTATTTCATTTTTTACATTTGCACACATCTCTGAACATTGATCTGAAATATGGCAATAAATATTCTTTTCCCACTTTTGGGCAGACAACTCATTTCGCTCTTGCCTTTGAACTTCCTGGTGGTTGGGTCGAGGAAAAGGATGCAATAGTTTTGACATTTCTCCAGGTTCTTCTTTTCAGTGATTATAAGCCTTAAATAAGATTGTACTTACCACGGATTGACACTTGGCTTAACAAGTAGTATGCTTAAATTTCTTTCCTCTGTCGAATACTTCAGTCAACTATAGATCACACAATTGCTTGTTCTGTATTGTTCGTTCTCATTTTTTTTACGAATTTGTTTTTGTTCAAAAGCCATCTTGTAAGGATATGCTGATTGTATTGATCCTATAGATGCTTATGGGAGGAGGTGGATCTTTCTCAGCTGGTGGTCCTGGAAAGGGGATGTACTCTAGACTATGTGAGTTGCCTTTATTGAACATAATCAGTCTAGTAGGTAAACATGATTCTTGAAGAAAGGAAGCACTGTCTTCCGTCTATATATGTATATTGTATAATGTTCCTTTCACTAATATGTAAAAACAGACATCTGTCTGCGTTCACACGAAGGAGCTAAAAGACACGTATTGGTTCAATAACTAGTAACATTTATTGCACCTCTTAATTAATCTATGCTTGCTATTACAGAAGCCCTTAGCTTGATTTTGCACTCCTTCTTCTCATCTCTTCTCCATCTTGATTACCATCTGCTAATTGCTGGATGGTCTGCAGATCTCCGAGTCCTGAACGAGTATCCCCAGATTCAGTCATTTTCTGCGTTCAACAGCATTTACAATCATACTGGATTATTTGGAATTCAAGCTACCACTGTAAGGCACCTGTTTAATTTTGTGAACACTTTGTGTTTGCTATGATGTACATTTATAATGTGGTTAGATTTTTGGTCTATTTTATATATGATCTACTTAAAGCTTTAATGAATTTTAGATATATTATTTCCATGTTAGTAATTAGTTTGGTATGTTACTGTGATTTTGCTGATGCATGGATTGTCCCCTTTATTGGAGTGGTTTAATGTATTGCTCCTGATTTTTCGTTTTGGTATACTTGAAATAATTCAGCCCTTGTTTGGTCCCCATTATTTCGAAAATATATTTTTCTATCTTATTTTCAACCACACATTATTCAATAAAATAATATTACATGCAAACCCAAAACTTTTCTTTATTTTTTAATCACACATTCTTTATCAAAATACTATTCCAAAATGCATTTTGGGCAAAAAATGGGTCTCAAACAGGCCCTTGAAGACATAATTGCAATGAACATGATTGATTAGGTAATCCCACAGTTCTTTGTAGATTATGTTTTAAAATTCATTATCTGGAAATTGCTATCTCCAGCTGCATTTCACCCCTTTTAAATTAATGAGACTTATTTTAAGGGGTTTATGAGCTTGTTTGACCCCCAACCTTTTTTTTTTGACAAAAATGCATTTTGGAATAGTAGTTTGATGAAGAATGTATGGTTAAAAAATAAGGAAAATTTTTGGGTTTGCGTATAATATTATTTTATTGAAGAATGTGTGGTTGAAAATAAGAGAGAAAAATGTATTTTGGAAATAATGGAGACCAAACAAGGGCTATATTTATCATTGATACAAACTTATGTATATTGTTTATTTTGTATTTGTTGCCCTGGTGAATATTGCAATTCTGCTGAACAGAACAATGGTGGATTATAAAGGAAGGAAAAAAGAAAATCTATTTCACCTTGCAGTGACCATGCTAGCCATTAATCTTCATATTTGACCAGCTTATGCCTTTTCATTCTCCTTGTTGAGTGTTTATTGGATAGCTTAGTGATGAAGCTTACCTTTTTGAATTCAGGGTTCTGACTTTGTAACAAAAGCAATTGACATAGCAGTTAAAGAACTCATTGCGGTTGCCACTCCAGGAGAAGGTTTGCTATAGGCTTTTAAGCTTGTGTACTGTTGCATTATGTTTGGAGCTTTTTCATTATCTGTTCACATAATCTTGTTTCTGAATTCAGATGGCCGTTGATCCTGAAACATCCTTCATATTCTTGTATCATGGATAAATATTTTATTCTTTGGAAAAACTTCTTAACATTTTTCTAGCCCCTCCCTCTCGCATTCTTCCATCAATGTGTACAAATTACTAAACAACACCTTACGTGCCCTTGTGCTTTCCACATTCAGGTTTAGAAAATATTCCAAATAGTTTTCTTCAAAAAATATTCCAGATAGTAAATCTAGATATCTCACTCGTATGAAGTTGTTCTAAAGTTGGTTCTGCAATTCTCCGCTTCATGTTCTCCATGCAGTTGACCAGATACAGCTGAATCGTGCTAAACAAGCAACAAAATCTGCTATATTGATGAACCTGGAATCCAGAGTATGCAACATGTTCTTACATCCTTTTAGCTATAAATTCTGTCCAGAAACTAAAGGAAAAAAAAAAAAACTCAAAATATTATCTTTTATTAGAAGTTCAGGACATTTCCTTTTGTTTAGATGTATTTGTATAATGTGTTTACTGTTTACATCTCTGTTACAGATGGTTGCTTCAGAAGACATAGGTAAACAGATTTTGACATATGGAGGGAGGTAAGATCATTAATTACTGTTAGCTGAAAAAAAATTTGTACTAATAAAATTACTTCGTAGAAATGTTTAGGAAATGGAGAAATTTTTAAACACTGCAACTGAGCCCTAAATTGAATGTTTTCCTTTTCCCTTTTTGAAGCTTTCCGAGAGATAACTGCTTAATAGAATATACTGATTGAAGTGTCATCGAATTCCTGGAGGAGCTCAAGTGATCCTCCACCAAGGATCAGAAATACATCCTAACCAGCAAATATGTCACCATGTGTTCCTCCCTACACCACCTCTCACTATTTGTAAAACCATTGCCTGAACTTCACTGCTACCTTTGAGACCTTAATTCACCCGAATCTAGTGTAAGGTTGTCAACGAGCCAAACCGAAATTTAAACTTGGGTTCGATTCAAGTAAAAATGATTCGGGAATTTTTTGGCCCGAGCCGAACTGAGCTTTTGCTCGGCTAAAAAATCTTGGTTCGATCCGAGCTTTTGGCTTTGGCCTTAGCGAGCCGGCTCACTATTTTTAATTTATTTATGACATTTAAAATTTTATAAAAAATTTTAAAATTTGTGCAATTTATACGAATTATAAATTAAATAAAAGTTAGAACCCTTCTTTTTTTGGCATGGGACTGGCTACAATCAACGTATGCGGAGTTAAAATTATACATGAATAAAATATTTCATGTATAGTTTTTTTGAAATAAATAAATTTAAAAATTGCTTATTTTTTTAAGCTAATCAATTTAAAAATTTACAATATTCTATCCTTGGATCTGCTGCAACTCTTCGGTTATTATACTGTCAACTTGTTC
>CAIGRK010378331.1:0-20362 GCA_903798315.1 Fraxinus greggii | reverse complement strand
GAGTCCACAAGCATCAATTTGCTGACTAGATAATTATGATGGTGGTGAGTCAAGGATTTGGTGAAGATATCTGCGATTTGGTGAGTAGTGGAAACATGGGGAAGAGCTATTATCTTGGATTCATAGGCATCCCCGGATATAATGATAGTCCACTTCAATATGTTTGGTGTGTTCATGGTACACATGATTAGCCACAATTTGAATGACACTAGTATTGTCACCATGGAGAGGTGTAGGTTGTGATTGAGAGAAACCAAGTTCTACAAGGAGACCACGCAACCACACAACCTCAGAACATGCAACAGACATAACTCGATATTCAGCCTTAGTGGAGGACTTAGAAACACATTCTTATTTCTTACATTTCCAAGAAATGAGAGCATCACCCAAAAAGACATACCACCCAGTAGTAGATCGACGAGAATCTGGACAACCTTCCCAGTCAACATCACTATAGGTCGGTGAGCCCAAGAGACGACCCTTGAGGCAAGAAGAATCCAGGATGAGGAGTCCCAATAAGATAGTGAATAATGCGATGAACAGATACCAAAGAAAGATGACGAGGGATGTCCATAAACTTGCTTACAGTATGAACGTCAAAGAAAATATACGGACGTGTGATGGTGAGATATATGAGACTACCTACCAACTTTTGATAAAGTGTCGGATTAGGAAGAATATCGCCTTCATCCTTTCGATATTTAGCATTAAGTTCCAAAGGCGTATCAACCGAGAAGGCTTCAGACAGATCACCCAACTGAACCAAGTCTTGAATATACTTAAATTGATTCAATAAGATACCATGCGACGTAGTATGAACCTCTAAGCCAAGGAAGTAAGTAAGTTGACCAAGATCTTTCATATGAAAAATGAAGTGAAGATGCTGCTGAAACTTCTGAATAAGATTGTGGTCAGATCTAGAAATAATAATGACATCCACATATACCAACAAAGAAATGATACCAGCAGTACTCTTGTGAAAGAACGTAGATGAGTCATATTGACTTTGAGTAGAGGAAAAATCCAAAAAAGTGTTACGAAACATGGCAAACCAAACCCACGGTGCCTGCTTAAGACCATACAAAGAGCATTTTAGCTTACATATATGGTCATCGGATGGAAGCGGCATACTAGAAGGAAGTTTCACGTAAACGTCTTCCTTGAGGTCTCCATGTAAAAATGCATTCTTTACATCCATTTGATGAATAGACTAAGACTGAGAAGCAGCGGGAGATAACAAGAGGCGAACGATGGTCTTTTTAGAAATGGGAGCAAATGTCTCATCATAGTCGATTCCATACTCTTGACGGTTACCCAATACAACTAACTGAGCCTTATAGCGCTCAAGAAAACTATTAGAGCGAAGCTTGATAGAATATACCCATTTAATCCCAATGGGTTTCATAGTTGGTCAGTATGGTACAATATCCCAAGTTTGATCCGCTTCAAGAGCCTTAAGTTCATTGCATGTTGCACTCTTGTTCCATAGCCTGTGTATAAGATGTAGCAATGGAAATCGAGTCAAGAGTAGCAGACATAGAGTTATGGGGAGAAAAACCATACATATCTGGATGTCGATGAACACGAGAGGTGCGACGAAGAGTGATAGGATAATTACATGCCCAGACTTCTTGCAATAATTACACATTTTTCTTGGACATTGAAGAGCTATGTGACCAAACCCCTTACAGCTATAATACTGAACATCAGACATATCTCGAGTTTTGAATTTTCCTTGAGCAACAACATATACAACAGGAATTGTTGCTTGATGATGATGTTGCTCCAACGAGGTACGAGTGATAAGTCGCTATTCCTCTCTTTGTAACTCGCCCAAGTAGCCATCCAAAGTTGGAAGTGATTCACGATTCATAAGGCTAGAACAAATGGGTTCAAATTCACTTCTCAATTTCATGAGAAATTGATCCCTCTTGATGACTTCATGTACAACTTGAATCACCTCTAAACTGTTAGGTGAAACCGAAGCATAGACAATATATGTGTACTCAGCCCAAATATTTGAAAAACTAGAATAATATTCTTCAATAGACCGAGAGCCTAAGCGGAATTTGTCAATTTAAACTCCAACTGAAGCCCCCGAGCATTGTTACTTTGAGTGTAAATTTTTTTCAAGTACTACCACATAGCACGGGATGACTTATAAGGTCTGAGATTAAGAACAATTTGAGTATCAACAGATCCAATGATCATAAGATGAGAATTCTTCGTTTTCCAAACAAGATATTTTTCCTTTCCTTTTTTTTTTTTATCAGGATTGGAAATACTCCCGTCAATATGTTCCCATAGATCACATTTGCCTTCAACTAATAACTGAAAATGTAATTCCCAAGAAGAATAGTTCTTGCCAGTAAAACAAATGCAAGCATACTCATTTTTATCAGTTGACATAATGGAATCGAGTATGGTCCAACCAAAAATAATCACAATTTAACCAAATAAAATATGTACAATCCAAATATTTCAGCCGAACAATAATCAATTAAATCCAATATCCCAAATACAGCAGCCCAACACTATTCAAATAAAATTATCCAAACATATTCAAAATAAGAATAGTTCTTGCCAGTAAAACAAATGCAAGCATACTCATTTTTATCAGTTGACATAATGGAATCGAGTATGGTCCAACCAAAAATAATCACAATTTAACCAAATAAAATATGTACAATCCAAATATTTCAGCCGAACAATAATCAATTAAATCCAATATCCCAAATACAGCAGCCCAACACTATTCAAATAAAATTATCCAAACATATTCAAAAACTTCTTGATCTAAAAACTAGATTTTGGCTCCTTAAAAGTCATGTTAAATGAGTACTAAAACCTTTTTGTTACTATGTAATATTATTAACTAATTGTCTTGTCTACAAACTTAAAATATATTTTTGGTTTCATACTGTAAATTTTTGATAATTAAGTATAAAAACAGAACAATATACAAGCTATTTAATTATCAAATTAACCAATTTATATATTTGTTGATATATATATATATATAGAAAAGTATATTCTAGCTAAAATAAACCAAATTCCTACTATAAATTAAAAATTAAAAATGTAAACATTGCCATAACAACGTACTTTACAAAACAATTATTTGTAGACATAAAAATATGACTAGTGATAAGAATTTGAATCGTAAATGTTTTACACCACGAAAAATTTTACATATAATCTATAGGAAACATTACATAATTACAAAGGTTTCAAAATGCATTTTCATAAATAACAATTTGTGAATTTTTTTCCGAAATAGGGGTGGTCACATTTTACGGCATATGATAAAATATTGTGACCTATAATTTAATTAATCAAGTCAAGAATACGAAAGTATACAATATATGATTACGATCACATACTAGTTACAAATTATACAAGGTTACGATCATAGAAACAAAATTTGCAGGTCTCAATTACATATTTAGTCGCAATCACACATTTTACCACGTCATAAATTAAGTTATATATATTATCTAATTAACTGACCCCACCCCTTCCCACTCCACCATATCTCACATCACCTAAATTGTCACCACCATCTCAAATCCATTATCCAACACTACCACCATCACCTCCATCGCACCACCACATGCACCTCATCTACAATTATCGAACTTTACCTACACCTCAAATCCACCACAACACATCACCACCAATATCTCCTCCTCCTCCTACGCACCACCACCACCTGCAAAACCTCCATCGCTAAATTGTCTTGCTACATGATCTATAATTGTTGAACCATTCCAACTGCACTGCCGCCGAAGATGTCCTCCTTACCTTCTTTCGAATCCATCCCTAGCTCCATCGAATCAAACTAGGCCACAACATCGTCATTCTCCATAGTCAAAACTCCATCATTCTCAATGGGTTTTTCGGTGTGCAGAGTTTTAAGAATATCACAGGTTCAAGCTCTAGTTTCGGCTTTGCAGTGTTTTGATTCGGAAAATCTTGAAGATTAAGGTCTGGAGGAAAGATGAGAAAAGAGTGTTTTTGACGAGTCATCCTCGTCAACAAATGAAAGTAGGCTTTTGATTGGGGGTTTTGATAGCTTTTCGTGGATTTATTAATGACAGAGGGTTTATGTGCTGGATGAAGTGCTATTGAATGAGGGGAGTGAAAATACTGGATTTGAGATTTTGCCACCACGAACGACGACAAAGAGTATGGTGGCTAGCATGGACGGTGCCAACACCTATCGAGGTGGTGTGATCGCCATGTTGGCTCCTCTTGAACTTACATGTTGGATGTGTCCCACGTAAATCTCCACACTTCCTCCACATTCTGATGGGATGACCAACACTCCTCAAGCGATTGGTTGTGCCCACGTTTGTCGTTGAACGGTTCCCGTCCAGCTCATTGCTATTTGTATGGTTAAGTGCAGCATTGGTCTCATAGTGGTAGACGTCCTATGTAAACGTAGAGGGCCTTATCGTGGTAGGCGGCCTCATGGTGGTCGACAACCTCATAGTGGTAGACGACCTTGTGAATGTAGAGGTGGTGGCGGCCGCATGGTGTTCAACGGCCTAATGGTGGTCGATGGCCTCATGGTGGTAGATGATCTATGTAAACGTAGAGGGCCTCATGGTGGTAGGCGACCTCATAGTGGTAGACAATATATGTAAACGTAGAGGGCCTCATTGTGGTGGTGACCTCATGGTGGTCGACGGCCTCATAGTGGTAGACAGCATATGTGAACGTAGAGGGCCTCATGGTGGTAGACGACCTTATAGTGGTGACAGCATAAGTGAACGTAGAGGGCCTCATGGTGGTCGACGGCCTGATCATGGTAGACAACCTATGTGAACGTAGAGGGGCTCATGGTGGTCGACGGCCTCATTGTGGTGGCGACCTCATATGTGAAAGTAGAGGGCCTCATGGTGGTAGGCGGTCTCATGGTGGTAGACGACCTATGTGAACATAGAGGGGCTCATGGTGGTACACGGCCTCATAGTGGTGGACGACATATGTGAACGTAGAGGGCCTCATGGGGGTCGATGGCCTATAGGGATAGACAACCTATCATGTGGTGCTCTACGTAGAGTGTGTATCNATGGGGGTCAACGGCCTCATGGTGGTAAGCGGCTTCTTGGTGGTCGACGGCATCATGGTGGTAGGCGTCATATGTGAACGTAGAGGGCCTCATGGGGGTCGATGGCCTATAGGGATAGACAACCTATCATGTGGTGCTCTACGTAGAGTGTGTATCAAGTAGTTCTCACCTAATTGGCCATCGTGGATAATTATTAATGTCATCATGTATCATTAGCCCCTCTATCCTATATCGATGTTTATCGACAAGGGGTAGCCTCTTCACTTTTTTCGTGTTGGTTAAAGTTTTTTTATTATGTATAAAATTATCATATCTTCTTCATCCGACGAGAGCGGTAGTGAGAGAGTGTCCAAAAATTATCGACCCATCATCGGATGGGACGATTGAGGCAAACATCGGCCTCACCGATCAACTCATTGACGGATAAGGCCGATCGATCCGTTGGTCGACAATCGACCATCTTGTCGGCCAGCAAGGCACTATCGGCCACTTGACTAGTCGATGGACGACCGGCCATGCTGCCTCAGGATGTTGATCAAATTTTCAATGCTTTCGATAATCCGTCCTATTCGACTGAGATGCATACCTTCCAACCAAGTTCTCCCAAAAGACATATTGATTCGACTAAGTCCTTAAACCAAAATATAGAGATAGAGGGAGATGCCGCAGGCGAGGAGGTGATTCTTGAGATTCCAAAATGTTAGCCTTTATAATTCCCCATCTAAACTTGATAAGTCACTTAGAAAATATGAGCACATGGATCATTATGTTTATAGAATCCCTAGGCCCAAAGAAAGGCTTTTTGGGTCCGACCCTCATGAGGTCGCTGTATATAAAAGATATTATGGACAGTGGTTTTCGATTCCCCATTCATCCTTTCTCTGTCTCGTTATTTAAAAAGTTTCACCTCATTCCTAGCCAAATAAATCCCAACGCATGGAGGGAATCACTATATTTCCTATATGTTTGCCTTAACAAGAAAATTTCACGCTCAATGGACCTCTTCAGGTACATCTTCGAGATGCACGAGCTAGCCCAGTGTAACGCTTTCGTCTACTTTACCACTAGGGTTTCTTTGCATTTTCCCAAGTTTAGGAATTCCAACAGCGGGTGGAAATCCCGATTCTTCTTTGTTCGATCCTAGGTCAATTCCCTTTCAATACCCATTGGAGACATCCATTAATTCGTCTCTTCGATAGTGAATTCGAGATCACCCCTCTTCTAAAGCTTCAAATCCAACAACTGACTAAAATTTCACCCCTTGCGCCCGACCTAGGGTTAATTCTGACAATGAGGAATATGTTGCTAATGGGGATCGGTCATCCTATTGGTAAGCCCTTTCACATTGCTTGAATTTTTATACTTGTGAATATCTTTGACTTGTCTTTATTTGTTGGGCTTGATTAACTCGACTGTTTGTGCACATATATAAATTTTGATCTAGACGAGGTGTTGAAGTCCCTGCCCGAGCCAGGGAGCGATGAGGTATTTATCCTGCTTATGGTAAGTTCTGGCATGTTTCGCTTTTTGTTTTACTTTTGTACGCCTCTTGACTCATTGTTTATAAGCTTGATAGACTCTATCTTGTGTGTACAGGGATGTAGTTCAATTTAGAAGAAACCATGGACTCCTAGCAGAATGCGGTCACAAGAGCGATGATGACCCACCTTCCATTCCATTGAAAAGGAAGAAGACTAATGATGGAGGAGCACTACACCGTACCATCAGGAAGGCATCTCAACTTTTGTATGAGCCTATTGAAGCTATCCCACCACCCAAAGCTGGAGGAGACAGCTCGAGTTGTGTCATGCCCCAGCGTGAGGGTTCTCCTCTTCCGAACGTTAGATTCCTCCTCTCTCGGGGCTATTCAGAGATGAGGGCACTCAGATTCTCGGTTAAGCCTGGACGTGCCCAGGTGATTGCCGAGTGAAGTGCTAGCGACATTGAGAGAGTTGTAGCAGTCTACGTTCAGAGGGTAGATTTTCTGTCATCCTTCTTTATTTTTGTTTGTTTATTCTTTTGTACATGCCCAATAGTTATTTGTTCTCTTGTTTCCTTTAGGTTGTAGCTCTTTAGGTCGGGCTTGTCGAGTCGAGCCGTCACCAGTCATTGGAGTTGAAGGCCATTGCGGAAGAAAGGAAGAGGCGTCTCACCACTACAAGAAGAAAGTCTCCTCTTTGAAGAAGTCTCTCGAAGTTTCAGAGGCTCGTGCTCATGAGCAAGTGATGGAGATAGACAACATGCGCTCTGTTTAAGCTCGGGTTCCCAAGGAAGCGGTGGAAAAATATAGAACTTTCGTAGAGTTACTAAGGATCTCGAGTATTGAGCGATACAAGTCGTTATCTAATTTTGATAAGGCCTTGCATTTTTATGGGAGGAAGGCGATGGCTGTGTTCATCAAACTGACAAATGAGTGGATATTTGTGAGCACCCTACTATCGATCCCTCAGGCTTCGATAGGTTCCTGGCGCAGTGCAAAGGAAAGGAAGGCGGAGCCCCTCAATCCAAGATGTTTGGGCGTAGATCACGAGATAGGATTAAGGGGACTTCGTATTCGGGTTGACACGACCTTTTGTTGTAGGCCTTTTAGCACTTTCTACTGTTATTTGATTTTTATCATTTGGCTGTTTAGTGTTTTCTCTTTGTCTGGGATGTGGATAGACAATCTTACTACATTTTGAGTATCGAAGCTTGCTTATTAAACATCATTATTATTTTACCTTTCTTTTTTCCTTTATATCTATCTTGTAGTATTGGTGTCACTTGCCGATGTGGGAGAGTTTATTTGCCCATCTTTCTTGTTCACCACCATATGTCAAACAATCTTGGGTTATTGAATGTAGGGTCCGATGATTTTGATTTTTAACCATTTTCAATTTTGAAAACTCACGATCGGCCCTTAGAACGATTTTGAGCTAGCCAATTTCTTGGCTTTGTTGCTCCCGCTATGTGTCAAGCAATCTTGGGTGGTTGAATGTAGGGTCCAGTGATTTTGAGCTTTAACTATTTTAGATTTTGAAAACTCACCACTAGCCCTTAGAGCGATTTTAAGCTAGCCAAATTCTTAGGTTTGTTGCTCATCTCTATGTGCCGAGCGATCTTCGAGATAGTAAGGAAGATTTGTAGTCTTCGTTTCAATCAATCACAAATCAAGATTTTGTAATAATATTTAACTTACCAAGATTTGAGGTTCAGTAGGTGCAACGAGACACCTTAGCTACGCTGGCCCTTCCTCTTGCGCCACCTACTTCCTTGAAGACTATTGATCACCCCTCACATACCCCACACCACGACTAGTTGGGAATTTCATCACTTGTGGTAAGTGGAGGGAATAGCCCCTGCAGCATTCATCAGGGGTCGACCGTAGATTGCATTATACTATGGGGGTCTTGACAACCAAAAAGTTCGTCAAGCTCACCACACTTGTAGGGTAAGTACCCAATGTCACTAGTAGTTCCACGATTCCCTCCGGTATTACAGTAGCCCCTCTAAATCTTAGGAGGGGATAGATACCGCTTTCAACTTTTCCAACAAAGTTTCCAATCCTACAAATGCTTCCCAAGTGAGAATGTTTGCTGCGCTACCGCCATCAACCAACACCTTTTGACATCATAGTCCACTATGTCACCGACTATTACCAAGGCATCATCATAGAGGATTACCACGCCTCTTAAATCTTCTTCACCAAAAGTGCTTTAATTGAACTTAGCCTTTTTTTCTGAATGGACCAGACCTACACTATGCATGCATAGCTCTTTCTAGCCGAGTTCGAGTCTCCCCCACTGCAATCCCTCCAATAGTCACATTTATAATACCAACCCTGGGCTGTGGTCGGTCATCAACCTTCTACTCTTCTTGATCATTGCGCATGTACTTAGTCAAAAAATTTGGCTTCAAGAAGTGCTCGATCTCCTCCATCTTCCTTTCCAAGTCCATCATGGGTCGGGGAATATGCGAAAATAAAACCTCTGCAGCCCCTAAGTCCTCCACGATTGGCTGAGTAACAGGCGGGATAATCGTTTATGCCACTTGGGACGGTTGCTCGCGTACGGCCTCCGACATGTTTTGTGGTGGGGCGGCAGCTTTCAGCGTTTAACTCTGCAAGAGGGTCATCATGGTTGCCAATTGAGTTTACTGGGCATTGAATTGGCTATGCGTTACGTAGTGCGGTGGTGGGTGGTGACCATTTGCGATAGATTCCGACTTCATCTCTGTCGCATTTTCGACCATGCGCGTTTCACTCCTAGTCCGTCGCATTAACATAGTTTTTTTATTTAGTGGTTTCCCACAGACGGCGCTAATGAAATTGTAGCGAGATAGACCTCCACGTTCTCCTTGATGTGTAGGGTGTTCCGGCTACTCCGATCAGTAAACTCTACCTGCAAAATCAGGTCGGGGCTTTTTCCCCCGTTGTATCTTCGGCGTGAGAATCAGTTTTGGTTTAAAAAAGTAGGAAGAGAGTATAATTGGAATTCAAATTGTTCGGGTTTCAAGAAGAACCACACATTTATCACCTTAGGGATATTTTGAGGCACCTGATGCATTACACTCATTCAGCAGTTAATGGTGCCACGTGTCCCACGTAATCTTCCTACTTCCTCCACGTTCTGATGGGATGACCCACACTTCTCAAGCGGTTAGTTGTGCCCACGTTTGCCGTTGAGTGGTTCCCGTCTAGCTCATTGCTATTTGTATGGTTAAATGTAGCATTGGTAGACGTCCTATATAAACATAGAGGGTCTTATGGTGCTAAGCGGTCTCATGGCGGTCGACGGCCTCCTGATGGTAGGCGGCCTCATGGCGGTCGACGACCTTGTGAACGTAAAGGGGCTCATGGTGATAAGCGGCCTCATGGTAGTCGACGGCCTCATAGTGGTAGACGACATATGTGAACGTAGAGGGCCTCATGGGGGTCGACGGCTTGTAGGGGTAGACAGCCTATCTTGTGGTGCTTTATATAGAGTGCATATTAAGTAGTTCTCACCTAATTGGCCATCGTGGATAATTATTAATGTCATCCTGTATCAAGTTATTTTCTGGAAACTCATCTTAATCTTTGCTATTGCTAAGCTTAGCTTTTGTGCAGATTCTAACTTTGCTTTACATTTTTTTTCCTGGTTGATGTTAGAGGGACAATTGAGGACGGTGGTGCATAAGTTGTGACTTGCTGTCGTCGAGTCGCCGACTTCGAGCCTCCATCCTCCGCCACTGCCTGCCATGCTGTGTGAGCCTTTTTTTTGTTTGTTTCTTTATTTAATTTTTGGATGCCATTTTCATTAGGGAATGATTTATGATTTATGTTTTATGAATTATGACTGTAAGCTTATTACTACTGAGGTTTATGATTCATTTTAGTGCATTTACATATAAGCCCATGTCTAACATATATTTTTTCAAAATTCATTTTTAACTGCACATTTTTTCATAAAATAATATTTGTCATCATATCAATAACTTTTCCTTACTTTTAAACCATATATTTCTCATCACATCACTATTTAAAATTCATTCCTTCCTTGATAATATCTATCAAACACACTCTAGATTGAAGAATTTTTCATATTATTTAATTAAATAGCAATAAGCGACATCGCTAGTCGTTGACATGGTAAACAATCAATTATCTTCCTAACCGAGGTTCATTTCTGAATGCACCATTGTAGCCGGCAATGACCGGAGTTGGTGGTGGTTGAATTGATTTTCTCCACAAACCTAGTGATTAGATTCTGGGAAGAAAGGTAATAAATGATGGTGGGGTTAGAATAGCTATATATTTGATTTTTTATAAAAATTCGTTAATGCTTTATTTTTTATATTGAAACTAGTTTGAAGTATTTTTCCTTAATTTTAACGTGTCGATTCACCCCCTTTGTCTAATTAATGATCCAATACTTTGGCACCATCGTCATCCTAGTCAAGACGGGTTACTATCCAATCTTCTTACAAGGCCAATTATAGAGTCTTTTCAACCCCCCGGGGGTGGGGGTGAAGAAAAGAAAGGAAGGAAGAAAAACTAGAAATATTTTGCATAAAATAAGAAAAGTAGTACCAAAAGAGAGACAAAAATAACGGACTACCGTTGAGGCCCGTTAACGGTATGTCCATTAATGTCTCAAAATCCAACCAAGTGTCCTTACACCCAAACTCCAAATTTCTCTCTCCCCATTTAAATTATCCCCCACTTCCACCACCTTCACAATTACGCCCCGCCCCCTTACACCACCGCCCCCTCAGTCAGGTAACAACATATCTTTCACGTTCAATGTGTCATCGTCCATCGTTCATCGATCATGCACACACGCACACATGTACATTTAAATGTCTACGTATTATTGCTTTAAAAGTCATAATTCTTAGCATGATTGATCATAAGGGGTAGAAAATGCTCATTTTTAATAATGCATGTAACATTGTTGAAGACTGTATTTAAATGTTATATGTGTGATCTAACATAAGTTTTTTTTTTTATTGATATATGAAATGTAAATGTTCAAAATGTCTGTCGTTTCATAGTAGAATAATAAATGATAATATGTTTTTGTATTGGCTTGAAAGTTGCTTTTTCTTCATAACTTTTTTACAAATGCTGCTATAAATTTATATACATGTGTGTAAAAATGATGAATAGATGTTTTTGACTATTAATGTTGTTTTTTGAAAATTGGTTTCTCAGATGTGGAGGTGAATACATAGAAAGAATGAGAGGAGACAACATCATCGTCGGATTGCACAAGTGATTAACAAAATTAGTGAGGGACTAATAAATTTATTGGAAAGAAAATTTTAATTTAGACAAAATGTCGTCGAATGCGGGGAATGAATCACTAGGGCAGCAGTCGACGCTAACGCGACGACCTTCGCGTAGTGCTGCCAACACCGTGTTCTCCATGGAGGTGTTCGATAATGAAGTTGTCCCATCATCCCTCCAGTCAATTGCCCCTATCCTTCGTGTCGCCACTGAGATCGAGGCTGATCGTCCTCGTGTTGCATATCTATGTACCTCCAAATACTTTGCACCTTCAACACGCACAATGCATGGCACATTTGCACATATATTATTTACAAGCATATTATTTCTATTGTTCAGTTTAATATTATATACCAAATGTGAGTTATTGCATTATTAAAATATTTAAAATTCAAAGTTTTGATCAGTGAAATCTAATTAAATTCCCCTTGCTTATTTCAATAATAAAAATAATATGCTTGTAAATAATATTTAAAATATTTAAAATTCAAAGTTTTGATCAGTGAAATAAATAATTTTACACAACAAATGAAGATAATTTTGTAAAAAAGAAACTTTAATTTACTTTTTAACCTAAGGCTGCGGATACTCATTTTTTAAAAAAGTTTATTTTCAACCATATATTCTATTCATAAAATAATTTTATATGTAAATTCAATTTTATGTTTTTTTATTTTTTAATCATACGTGTTTAAAAAAATCACTATTACAAAATACATTATCAATAAAAATAGGGCTCAAATACACCTTAAATAAGCATGTCCAATATTGTAAAAAAGTACTTTCGAAAAAGTTAAATTTATCCATAGAAAAAGTAACTACTTTGACTTGAATAATTTTACAAGTTGGCTTATCGCAGCGATACTGCTCAATAAATCTCAGCGCGGAAGACCCATTTTTCTTCTATTTTCTCAATAAATCCTTGTGAAATGATGAATATGGTTGAAATTAGTTCTTCTATTTGTTTGTACTTTTTTTAAAAAAATTGTTATATTCGACATTTCATAAGGATTTGTACAGAAAATAGAAGAAAAAGGGACCTTTCTACACCTGAAAGTCATATAGGGCAGTTATCGGCCAATTTGAAAAAGTAGTGGAGTATTTGGCAATAGGTCATACGTTGGGTTATTGTGCCAATAAGCAAGTTTTAGTTATTACCGTTGCTATTTTGAGTTATATGAGCCTCCTGCACTTTGCTCTGGCACTCTACAATTACATATACAGAGTTCTTTGCGCTTTGAAGGTTGCACCTTGCTTCGGAAGAAAATTCATTTTAATTAATTTTCACAAGTGAAAACATAAAATATTTCTGGAAAGTGTTGAACAAAAAAATTGGAATTCTTTTCCTGTAATTTTGATTGTTTTTTCACGAAAAGAATTTGTGATACAGGTCGATTCTATGCGCTGGAGAAAGCACACCGACTGGACCCAAGCTCCAGCGGCCGTGGTGTTCGACAGTTCAAGACTGGCCTCCTTCAGAGATTAGAGAGGGTATGTAGTTAATCGGCTTGGCTTTTTGGGTGATTTCATAAAAACAAAATTCCAGTTCCCTCTTTATTCTTTGACTATTACATGTTTGTTTCTATTGAGTAATGGGTTCCATGAATATGACTGTTGGTTTGAGTTTTAAGCCGATCAAATTTAAAATGTTTCATATTTTTGGGGGATACCATATTGAGTCTTGGGTTCATCGTTTCAAATTATGTACTCCTTGTGATAGTGTGTTGGTCAGAAATGTGGAGTACAGCAATGGAAACCAAAAGAATAAGAAGATGAAGATGAAAAATAAAATTGAAACAAGACTTGATCATGAAATGAAATCGTTGTCCTCGAATGATATTTACCTTCATCACTATGCTTTTAAGGATTGAAAATGGCAAATAGTTTGTAGGATTATCAAGCCTTAATGAAGAAAGACCAAAAGCTAAATGATTTTTCAAGTTGAACAATTGAAAAGTATTGGAATTTGATTATGTAAGAGAATGGGATTTCTTTAATAATTTGGATGAACAATGGAATGACTTTCAATTGTAATTTGGAATGATAACTAACATGTTCTTATAGTCCTCAATCATTTCTACACGAAATGTTATCAACTCATGTGGAAAAGGTGCATTGCTTCACAAGAAAACCATCAGAAAATTCGAAAAAATCCAACCGTTGGATTTTTTACACTATGCAACCACAGTTATAGCATGGGTTGCCCCCTTTTTTCGCTGATGGCCGCCATGTGACTGCAAGCCACAACGGCCTATGCGGTTACATAGGCCAATTATGTGGCACCAAAGGTGGTTTTTCTTCCTCTTTCCAATTCATTCATCCATGTTTTCTACTCTTGATTTTTGAACAATAATTCTAACATAGTGCAGTGTTCCTTTGAGGCTTTATAGCTCATCCATTTAAATCTTCATGTATCATTAGTTGAATCACGTTGCCATTTTTCCTTTATCAAAGAATTGCGATAGTTTTTCATTTTTCTTGTTTGATAATTCTCATTGTTTATCTTGAAGTGTGTTTATTTTGTGTATTCCACCGAACTATGTGAAAATTATTGGTGGCTTGTCACTGGGGTGTTGGGTGGTGAGAGTAATTTATTTCCATAAATGACCGAGAGTTGAGATCTAATAATAGAATTTGAGTTCCTTGGGTAGTTGGAATGTGAAGGTATCGGGGATTTAAACATGTTGAGCAGATGTGGGAAAATCCTCTTTACTTTTAATTCTGGTCTTTTGGAAAATTTGGTTCCTTAGTTGTATATTTCTGTTTCTTTTATTTTCAATATTGAGTCATTATATTTTGAAGAAAAATCTATTCATTTTTAAAACTGGTCTCGTTTTATGGCAGAACTCTTCATATGAAACCTTCCGTAATTAAACAAATATAATAACCAAATGATTGAAAGTCTGGCATGAATTGGGAAGTGGACAGTGATGACATTTTGACATAGTATTTTCCTGAAGTGTTTCAATTTATAGTTTGGAAGAAATCCCAGTTATATTTTCAAGGACTAACTTGTCCGAAAACCATTATGCAGGATAATAACTCTAGTCTTCCTGCTCGTGTCAAAAAGACCGATGCTCGTGAAATTGAGAGCTTCTACAAACAATACTATGAGAAATATGTTGTGGCACTTAGCAAGGGGGAACAAGCGGATAGGTACTGGAAACATATGGTTTTATAGAATCCATCTTGCTGCAAAATTTGTAATAAACTTGTTTGTTTTTACACTTTTGGCTCATTATTCTATTATCATTAACTTTCTTCTAACAGAGCTCAGCTCGGCAAAGCTTACCAGGCAGCCGGTGTGCTCTTTGAGGTGCTTTGTGCTGTTAACAAGACTGAAAAAGTCGAGGAAGTTGCTCCTGAGGTTTGTTTTGGTAGTAATTAACTGAATTATACATGACGTAGAAATTGATGGCAGAAAGCTCTAAATCATGTAAAATGTTGGTTGAACAGATTATGGCTGCAGCAAATGATGTCCAAACAAAGAAGGAAATCTATGCTCCATATAACATTCTTCCCCTAGATTCTGCTGGGGCATCACAGTCCATCATGCAGCTTGAAGAGGTGCCACGCTTGCACTATTCGGCCACCGGCATGCATATATGACTATAAAGATAGAGTTTCTTAGAAAAGACTAAGACATTGCACTCTTTATCACTGCCAGGTGAAAGCTTCTGTCGCTGCTTTGTGGAACACACGAGGCTTAAGCTGGCCAGCCTCATTTGAACAGCAGAGACAGAAAGCGGGGGAGTTGGACCTTCTTGATTGGCTGAGGGCCATGTTTGGGTTTCAGGCATGTCTTGCTGAATTTGATATTGAGATATTTATTGATTAGAATAAAAACTTTTAGTCACTAAATTTTTTTGATTTTACAGAGGGACAATGTCAGGAACCAAAGGGAGCATTTGATTTTATTGCTTGCAAATATTCATACAAGGCTCATCCCCAAGCCCGAACCATTAAACAAAGTGTGTATTCCTCTATTTGATTATTCTCTAAACGCATTGCAACCTCAAATTTTCCTTCTAATGACATCTGTATCATCCGTCCAAGTTGCACAGACACCGACAAATTAGTGTGTCGTCCAGTAAATTCTCTAAAATTTAATTCATATATCATATCTTTATTTTCAGAATTTTTAATATAGGACATGGCGCATGCCGCATGGCATCTGGCATCCAGACACTTATCCGAGGGGTGTTTCTAAAGCATCCCTTGAGTGTACGTACTATAAAAGATACATAAAAATGGCAAGGGCACATGTATTGTTGAATACATGTCCTTGAGTGTTGGACATGGATATGCCACCCTAGTAGAAGTGTTCGTGTATCATCCTCGTATGTAGAACCCAATATTTTTGTTCATTTTGGATTCATTTTCTTTTTTAAACCGAAAGCTTCCTATTACATGTTGCTGATGTATTTAAATTTCAAGCCTTCAGTTATCCTTCTGGTGGTGATACTTGTTTGATATTCCATGTTTAAACTGATTTTCTGATGTGCTTTGAGCATCTTATTCTTAAGTAACTTGACCTCTATATGGGTGTATGTATATATATCTATACTTGGGTGGAAGAAACTTAATATTTATTGGATTTACTCAGCTTGATGATCGAGCTGTCGATGCACTTATGAACAAGCTTTTCAAGAACTACAAAACATGGTGTAAATACTTGGGAAGAAAACACAGCTTAAGGTAAGCTGATAGAGATTCTTTTCCTTTATTTGGGTAGTTAACGTGTTTAAAATGCCTATACATTTTAATGTTACAGAGGCAGGCGCTAATGAAAAATATATGAATCTTATTGCTTGTAGGCTCCCTCAAGCCCAGCAGGATGTGCAACAGCGAAAGGTACTTTACATGGGCCTTTATCTTCTTATCTGGGGTGAAGCAGCTAATGTACGCTTCATGCCAGAGTGCCTATGCTACATTTTCCATAATGTGAGTTGTTCTTTCATCGTTGTACATTTGTTACAATTAATTTGTTGATTTTGTGTACATGTTAATCTCAATAATTGAAAACTGTTTTAACACATATTTCTTGCTCTATTGCATACATGTTCAGATGGCATATGAACTTCATGGTCTCTTAGCTGGAAATGTCAGCATTGTTACTGGTGAAAATATCAAACCTTCTTATGGCGGAGATGATGAAGCTTTCTTGCGGAAAGTTATAACACCCATTTATCGAGTGATTGAAGGGGTAATTTATCTTGCAGATGAATCACACGGTTGTAGGAGTCCATGTCTCTCTGTTTTATAGGTAACAAAATGGTGCTTATCATGTTCCAGGAAACCAAGAAAAGCCAAAATGGGAAAGCCCCTCACTCAGCCTGGTGCAATTATGATGATCTGAACGAGTATTTCTGGTATGAGACTAAAAAAAAAGAAAAGAAATATATATATATATTTCAGTACAGAAATTGAAAAAAGGATGTTGGCTTGCTCACCTTCAGTTTCCTGAGAGTAAGGTTTGACCAATTGTTTGTAGGTCATCAGACTGCTTCTCTCTTGGTTGGCCAATGAGTGATGGGGGTGAATTTTTCAAGTCAACACAAGTTTCGGCAAAGGTAAGATCTGTACTCTGTGCAGAAGTTCTCTCATATGAATTAAAATTTTGCTCTTTGGTTTAATATGATTGCCGTTCCAGGGGAAGCAAGGTCCTCAAAAAAAGCCAGGAAAGACGGGGAAATCATTTTTTGTCGAAACCCGGAGCTTTTGGCATAACTTTCGAAGTTTTGATCGTCTCTGGACATTTTTTATACTTGCTCTTCAGGTATCTGATTCCAAAAGATAAAAGACTATAGTCGAGATTTCCTCTGCTCCTTTTTCCAGGAGATTGTGCTGATGTTGGGGTTGTTCTATTGCAGGCCATGATTATTATCGCTTGGAGTGATGTTTCTATATTAGATATTTTCCAGAAGAATGTCTTGTATGACTTGTCGAGCATTTTTATTACGGCAGCCTTTCTTCGCTTCCTTCAGAGTATGATATTCTTGTTTCTAAAGCTAAGACAATGACATCAAGGAATAATTAGTTATTAATTATGCTTATACTATTTGTTTGTATATTTAGCTGATGGGACAGTGAAACATCTTCTAGTTGAACTCATATGGATTTAAGTTTTAGATCTTGAGTTTTGATTCATTATTTGATTGAGAAATAATCTCCCCAAAAATCTCATTTAGGTATGTTGGACATCATTCTAAACTTCCCGGCATATCTTAGATGGAAGTTCACTGATGTATTGAGGAACATTCTCAAGATAATTGTCAGCCTTGCTTGGTCCATCGCCCTTCCAATATGCTATGCACACCAAAAGAATTCATTTTCATTTGGGAAAATCAAAGATATTCTCTCCTTCCTAGATAAGGTTAAGGGAGTGCCTCCTTTGTATCTCATGGCTGTAGCAGTATATTTTCTACCAAATCTACTGGCAGTGGTTTTGTTTCTTTTCCCAATGCTACGACGTTGGATTGAGAACTCGGATTGGCTTATTGTGAGGTTTTTCCTATGGTGGTCGCAGGTACATCTATAATTCTCGTCTTTTTCTATTCTTATGCAAGTACTCCATCTCTTATAAACAAGTACAACTAACCGTAAAAACACGTAAATGTTTGTCAGAATACATCTGTTATTTCAGTAGATAGGGCTGATCAGATATATGATACTCAACTTCTATATTCGATTGTTCATTGATTGACAAAGTGCTCTGAGTGGAGTAAATTTCAATTTTAGTATGTGCGGAACTGAGAAGAATGCATCTTTCTTTTTCAAACTTGGTGATGCATGAATTTTCACTTATGGTGAGAAGAAAATTCTATTTGTTATCTACACATGGTATAGATGTTAGAGTCGGTGAATACATACTTCTAGTCCAGCAAGCCTCCTCTTCTGACAGTGGTATTCATTTGGTTAAAATGATTTGCCTTCTCTTTAGTGTTTTCTCTCACGTTTTTCCGAGTTTAAATTGCTTACATGATAAATCATAACATTATTTTTCTCCATATCATTTTACTCCTTCGCTGAAATATTTCAGCTAGAAATAATTTGTTATTTTTTAGTTACTCTGTCCAACCACATTGTCAGACAAGCACTAGTTTTCACCTTACTTTGATGTCAATATTCCTCTTCAATCCAGTCACCAGCTTAGCATCATCTGTTATTTGGAATTTTGGAATTTATATCTTAAATTTATCGATTTATTTAGACAGCATTTTCAAAATTTGTTTTTCTTTATCCACTAGACAAGATTTAGACGATATTTATGTGACCCCCTCTAAATAGTTTAAGTTTTTAGATCAAGTGGTTCAACATGGTACCAAAGCACTCACTTCATGTCTCACCGCCACCATTTAATGAAATTGCCCACGTGTTAGGTTTTGATGTGAAAATATGAACCCACCTACATTTGAGAGGGTATGTTGAAACAAGATTTAAATAATATAGCCTGTGTTTGAGCCCCATTCTTTCTCATTTTTTCCCATTTATTTTTCTACCGTACTCATTTTCAACCACACATTCTCCAAATAAAATAATATTATACACAAATCTAAAACTTTTCATCACTTTTTCACTATACATTTTCCCATCAATCACTATTCAAAAACAACTTCTTCTAAAAAAAATGGGGGCAAACACTAGCATAGTCAAGCTATCAAATGAAGTGTTTCAACATTATCACCCTGTTTGACCCATATTATTCTCCCAAGAATGCATTTTAAATAGTGTTTTGATGGAAAATATGTGGTTAAAAAATAAGGAAAAAATTTGAATTTGCGTGTAATATTATTTTATTGAAAAATGTGAGGTTGAAAATAAGAGAGAGAAAAATGTATTTTAGAAGAATGGGTATCAAACATGGTGTATATTTAGGCTTTGAACTGACAGTAGAAATAGCTGGAATTCAAGGAAATCAGATTGATTAGGCATGTCTTTATAATTTCTATTTCAGCCCTATTTTTTAAAAAATTTAGGGGTTGTTCTCTTTCTCTTTCAGTTTTGTGTTTTGAGTGTTCATTTCGAGATTGTTGAAAATGTGTTCTTTTTGGCATTTTGAAAAATTGTTTTCAAAAATTAAAAAAATGGAAAACCTGTTTACTTTCCCCTCTCCCCTCTCTCTCGCCTCTCTCTCTCAACGAAGCCCACCGCCACCACCTTCATCTCCTCCGCCGCTGCGATCGATGCCACCTTCACCTAAATCACTAACCACAATCACCACCTTCACCTGAATCACTAACCACAATCACCACCTTCACCTACAACATTCCCGCTGGTTAAAGAAATCCCTAATTTAAACCCCTCGCCGCTACAGTCGCCGCCACCACCTCAAATCAGTTTTGACCAGTGGTAAAATTGGCCTTGACCCATGGTTGGGCAAGGTGCACCAGTGGAGAGGAGGCTAAACCATGGGGTTCGCGATCGTGGGACGGTCGAATGGCGTTGGAATTTGCAAAACTTGAATAGTGCTTTCTGACTTTCGCTACCGTCGTTCTTCTCGGATGAAATCTGAACATTACAGAGTTGTTTGGGGT
>CAIGRK010378315.1:0-12331 GCA_903798315.1 Fraxinus greggii | reverse complement strand
ATATCTGAAATTTGAAATTAGAATTTTAAAATTATGGTTTTGTGTAATTTCCTCTTTTTTTTTATTCACGTTGGACCCAATTGCATGTGAGAGGTGGTAAACAATTCGGTACATTAAATTATGTACAAATATCTTTACCCTTATCTTGATACTTCATTTATCTAAAATAAGATTTCATTCAAAATACGAAACTTCTCTATATTTTGTAAAGTTCTTAATATTTGAAATGTAACACTTCATATTTTATACATGTCAATGAGAAATAGAGCAATTATTGTGATTTAATATATATACTTTTGAAATAAGTTGGGTAGATTATATGTCAAAATTTTATTGGCAAACAAAACTTTTAATTTTATGAAAATGTTTGTCTTTAATATGGAATTATAAATTATTAACATGGGTATTTTTGTCTAAAATATTACAAAATAGATATTGAACAAATTTTGGACATTTTTACAAATGACCATTTGAAAGTGAACATTTCTTGTAATTTTCACTTTAATTAATGGTGACTAAATTTTACTACAAGTTATCACTTGATTACCGATCTTTAAAAAGGTACTCGATGCTCACTGAAATTTGTTACAGATAGTACTACTTGCTCACCGAAATTTAAGAAATTACTTTTTGTTCATCTAAATTTAGAAAAAGTTACTCGTTGCTCACTGAATTTTTCTATAGGTAACACTAGTGAAAATTATACGAGTGATTGATGGGTAATTTTATTCAAATTTGGGTGAGCAATAAGTAACATTTGAAATTTCAGTCAATAAGTAGTAATATATAGTAAAGTTTAGATAGCAATTAGTAATTTTTAAAATTTTGATGAGCAAGTAGTAATCCATCCCAAAATTCATTAACCAGTAATTAAATTAATTCGTTGAAAATAACGCAATCCTAACAATGGATCGTATCATCGGGTCATATTTTTTTACTTAACGAGGGTTGGTTGAAAAAAATTTTTGTAAAAGTTTTAACATGTAAAATTGATAAAATATGTGATTTAAAAGTTATGGATCACATTAAACACTTATTTAGTTGTCATTATTTTAGAAAAAATAATTTAATAGTGATTATTAGAAGAATGTATATCAAAAAAGGAAAAAAAATCCTAAGTTTATTGTATGAATATGTAGTTATAAGTAAGTATATAGAAAAAAATAGAATTTTGAAATAATCGGACAGAGCTAAATGTGTTCAAAGAAAGATTGATACGAGGACTCAAATGTCAAATTATTAATAAAATGATAGAAATGAAACTTTTAACACCAATTACCCTTATAAATATTGATAATCCAACTTTTGCTAAGTTGTTTTAAGATTTCCCCAACATTTTATATAATTAATTTGTATTTAAAAAGGTATTGCTACAAGGTTGGACAAAAAATCCATTAGCAGATCGACCCGACCCAAACTGACTTGAGATGGTTTGGATCGATTTTCACAAGTTACGTGGTTTGGGCAGGTTAATGTGTAATCCAAACCATGTCGGTTCGGGTCAATTGCAAGTTTGCACATTCAATACAATCCACATGTAATTTCTATAACTTGAAAACTCAAGATTTGCACAACAAACTTGATAGAATTAAATGTTGAGTTTGCTCAATGTTCTAACTACAAACTCAAGATTTGTCCAGCAAGCTCGAGATTTGACATACTGGTCAAATTTCTACAAGATTCGATAATTGTTTTCTTAACTAATTTGGCACAAGACCAAACTGAATTGAACTGGTTTGGTTTCTGCGATAAGATTGGGTTGGTTTGGCCGCTTGGGCCTCAATTTACCCAAATCAACTTGGACACTTTTTAGTATCGGGCTGAACCCAAAATCTATCAAACTAGATCCACGCCCAACCATAGCTAAAAGCCTACAAAAGCGGTATCAAAAAAATTATAGTACAAATAATATTTGAATGCAACTAAATGACATCCGTTTGGTAAATCTATAAATCCATTTATGAAATGAAAAATAGTAGTTTGTACCACGAAATATGTGGATAAAAAATAAATGTAAATAGTAATTATAAATATGTAGTTAAAATTAATATTCGAGTTTACAAATTAATTCATAAATTGGGTTGCCAATTGGAGTGTTACTTATTATATGGTTGACATCCATTAAAATGATAGTGATTTTCTGGAGAATGTGTGGTTTAAAAATTTAAAAAAAAAATTTGAGTTTATGTGCAAAATATTTTTGTATGAATTTATGGTCGAAAATGAATTTGAGAAAAAAAGATGGGGTTCGATTTAACGGATGTCAAACATGAGCTTAGTTTGGCTACTTTTTATGAAGAAAGAGCATAACTGTTACCAGAGTGAAGTTGCTGAATTTGGGCTTTGGCATTTCAAAGCTTTGTTGAGAAGAAAGGGAAAAAAAAAAATTAGTACAAGTAGAAATACAATCAGATTGAAACATGCAATCTCATGGGAGCTTTGACCTATTCATTTCTCCAATCAAAGAGAAGACAAATTTATTCTAATTCTGAAATTAATTACTGAATTTGAAATTCTTTAAACGTTGCAATTTAAGTACATTTAAATATGACTAATGACTTTTCATACACCGTAGAGATAGTAATTGAAGCAGAAATTATCATATAAAAATAAAATTTTGATTACGTTTGATATATCAGTTGAAGTACAGATTTTGACAGTGACATTTGTCTACGTTTGGTGGAAAATGGATACCCCAATTGAAATTTTTCATACAATATTTTAATTTATTTACAAATGTTATCTAATCTCTAATTAACAAAATTAAAAAGATCGATCTACTCGGTCCTAATTTTGATATCTCCTAAAAAAATAGAAAATTTGTAAGGAAAATTATCACTATAAAAATTCTCGTCTTTGAGACATGGTTGCATGCGAGTACACCGTTTCAATTACACATGCAGTGGCGGAGCTAGAATAGTAGAGTTGTTAGAGCAAATTTCACAAAATTTTAATTGTAGAGCAGAATTGAAAATTATAAAGAATTTTTTGGAAATCTCATGCAAAATATTGTATTTGAAATTTAGTGTAGGGGCAGCTAATCGCACTATCTCATACTAATTCTGTCACTGCACGCACACATTGATCTTCAAGCATCCAAACTTTGCCAAACTCGACCCTGGATTGGTGTTGAGCTTTCTACAATAGACGATAGCTAATCAGGACTACTTAAATGTTAGCTTGGTTAAGATATCTAAGCTTTCCAACTCATCTCTAGTTGAAAATCAACTTTTATTTAGATGCATCGTTGATCAAATGTTTGCCGATGAAACTTTTTCTTTTTGTGCACGGGTGGGGGATGGACAAATCGCTCATTTCAATTTCAAACTGGGGAAAAATAGAAAAACTCATGCGGATCTGAAATGAATACTTCTTTCCGGAGAAAGAAAAAATCTGAATATTACTATTCTAGTCCTAATAGTAATGATATAGAATCTCAGACTTTAGGAGCATATACATTTACATTCATTATCGTATTAAATCCTAGTAGCCAAGCTTGAATCTTCGAACAACAATGTAAAGTCGACAGCAACCAGCATATTATTGCTTCGAGCAACCTGAAAAACAATGGAATTCCCTCTTAACCTAAAGTATTTTAATAATTCCTTCCTTTCAAGAAGCAGAAAGTTGCAACGTATGTTGCCCTCATTTTGCTTACTCCACGCAAAGCACAAGAGGAAGTCTTGAAACAATGACAAACAGAAAATGGAACTGGAGAGCAAAAGATCGATCTATTATAACAACTTTTCCCGTCAATATATGTATCTCATCTCTAATATGTATTAAGATGGGGTTGTTCCTTGGATCATGCCTACACCATCCATGCTAGACTACCAGTATTTAGGCAGGTCAAAATGCAGAATCATTTAAAGCAGAAACATTTGCTCTGTGATAGAGAGCTTGGATCTAATTTATGTGGACAAGGGGCGCAAGTTTACCTAATTCTGTGCATTCAACAATGCTGATGACTAATCCACAAGTTTTAAGTCTTAACGTCACTAGTCAAAACGAAAACGAGGGACACTTAAAAAAGACTTACTATTCTTCATATTTTTTTTTTTTGGGCATGGGAAGCTAGATCATCAGAAGTTCCTGCATCTTGAGAAGCAGCTGTTCCTTCCCCCTGTATCAGCAAACATAATTATATATTTTCCACAATGTAGAAATTCTAATGTAATCGTATGCTTAAAATGAAAATGGAAATTTTGTCTACCTTCCAACCAGGAATCGACCTTGAAAGAAGCATAACATATTGTTCCATTGCCAACTCCCTGTTCATGTTCCCTAAACTCTGCCAAGCATTCCTGTGACAGTATAGTCCATTAATGACAAACTATTATGGTACAATACTAGAACTCTTTACTAAGTGAAAAAACCAGCAGCAAACAACCTTGAATATAAACTCATGTTTGCATATCACATTCTAGGCAAAAACAATTAAGCGCAAATACTCTTTATCATTCCATTCCCCAAGATTCTCGTAAGTAAGAAAGGATTCTGCCTACAAGTAAAACTCCAGTTTTCACAACAATTATCTCCAAGAAGTCTGTTAAGCCCTTGAAAGTTTCAATTCTACAAAAAACTAATTTCTAATGTGCTTCTAAAAGTTACTTTCTCCAATGCAGGACCCTACAAAATTAAGTTAAAATCTGTACTCCCATTAATGCTCTAAGAACAGCTTTATTCCTGTAGTTGTACACATGCATACGCACAACAACAACTCCAATAACCAAAAAATCAACACTAAAAAATAATATCAATAATGAAGATCATAAAGAATGTTTAGTTTACCACTTTGCGCGAGCAGAAACCTTCAATGACATTGGCTGCGGTGCACGACAAGGTCCTTCAAGAGCAACCTTATGAAGACCATATAATTGCATCTTCAGATCATAATCAACTCGATCGGCATTATTCTTAGAACCAACAAAAACCACTGCATCACCAAATCTCTTCTCCAATTCTGTTCTCTCTACCCCCTCCCAATCATCAAGGAATCCCTCTTCCTCTTCATTATTATTCCTCGAAATATGAATCTCATTCCCTTTCGTCTTACTGTCTTCAGTAGAAATCTCCGAAACCCCCAATTTGTTGGAACAATTTGTAACTTGCTGCAATGGTTCTTCGATTTGTAGGGATTCTTCCCCACCAGAAACCTCAGGGTTTTCAACCTCACAATCACCACCACCACCACCGACACTTTTATTCTGTTGGTCTCGCAATGATTCTGTAACAACCGACTCAACTCTTGTATTGCTTACAGAACAATGAATTTCGACTTCTTTTGTACGATTTTGTTCATTAACAAATTTTTTCACCTTCTCATCAAGTACTTCAACCCAGTGGATAATCGAAACCACAATTGCAGAAAAAACCACAATCCCCAATAGCACAAACTCGACTACTTCCATATCGTAGGTTTCGAGAGAGAAACAGACTAGAACTTAAGATCAAATAAGCAATCCTGGAATTACAGGTACACAGAGAAATAGGATTTTGCTAAGCAGAGAAAGGTATATTCGGCCACGGATTATTGAAAGCTGGTCCCAGGCAAAACTCATGTTTGAAAAGGACACTTGAACGGATCAGCCATTGGTAATGTTTGATAGTGAATAGATTACTAATCTATGAATTTTGTCTTACTAGGATTGTTTTGAATTTAACATTTGCAAATATACCTTTTAGTCAGAGTCCATTTGATTATAAATTTGAAATTTGGGTAGAAAAAAATTGAATTATAAGAAATTGGATTGTCTAAAATTTGTTTTATTGAGAATTGTAATTAATTGTATTTGATTTGTATAATTTTTTACTTGAAAAATGTTGAAAGTTTGGTGTCCGTTTGGCTTCGTTTTTCATGAAAATTGTTCATTAAAATAATAATTTTTTTACCATTGGGTCTAGAATTTGTTCCATCTGTCAAAAAATGGAAAAAAGATTTAAAATACCGAATGCCATCGTTTGACTTTATTTTGTATGAAAATTATCAATAAAAGTGATAAATGTTTTTTTACCATTGTGTCTAGAATTTTTTCCAATTACCAAAAAAAAAGCTAGAAAATCAATTTGGTTTTCCACAAAACCAAGGAAAATATGAGCATGTGAGCCAAATCAAGAAAATGAATTCCATGGAAAAAAGTGTATCAAACAAAACAAAAGTGGAAGTTAAAATTTGTTTCCATTTTTCATGGAAAATAATGGGCAATCAAACATGGCCTTATTGTTTTTTTTCCTTGTTGAGATTTGTCTTAATTGTTTGAGACCATATTGAGGAATTTGATCGATTCAAAAATATCACTAACCTTCCCTAATTCTATATTTGACATCACATACATTTCTTGATCACTTTTTGAGTTACATATCATTTAAAATGAGATTAATATACCTAAAA
This sequence comes from Fraxinus greggii, assembly GCA_903798315.1. Lineage (NCBI taxonomy): Eukaryota > Viridiplantae > Streptophyta > Magnoliopsida > Lamiales > Oleaceae > Fraxinus > Fraxinus greggii. The sequence continues at coordinate 5,940 of CAIGRK010378315.1, read as the reverse complement.
TGTCTTTACTCATTACAATCATATTGTTTCGTGATTTTTTCTGTGATTGTGGTTTAGATTATCATGATTATTATCTAATAAATCTCGAAATAATGCACCGATCAACATGCACACTAACATAATATTCTATTATATATCATGATTATTATATAATTTTTTTTTTTGAAGGCGCATAATGTTTTAATGAACGAACGTATATTATTGTTTAGCTAAATTTTACATGAATTGTGAAAACACGCGTTTATATATAATATCGTATTGTAATTTATAAATTTATAAATAAGATTTTGTTTTGATACGTTTGCATTTTTTAATATTTAAAATATGTACACATAATATATACATAATTTTAAATATTAAGTTTAAATCATTTATTACTAAAATCTTAAACAAAGTTTAATTAAAATTTCCACTAGCATGCATTTTTTTTTTTTTGGTAAAATTTTGAAGTATTAATTATTAAAGCAAACAAATCAAATCGTAATTAATTGTAAAAAATGTATCTTTTTCTCGACATCGACATTTTAGGTTTATCAATTTTATTTTATATGATATATAACTGAAAAAGTGGCCAAGGATGCATTTGATATTCAAATATAAAAATAGAGATGGTTAGTAATATTTTTAATTCATATGAGCAATGTGTCTCTGATATTATCAAAAGACGAGAGGTGTTTTTGATATTGTCTCTATTAGAGAATCTCCAAGATACTATTTAAAAGTAAAATTTTCTCTATTTTAAAAAGTCAACCATTAAAGTGATGCTTGAAGAGACTTTTCAAAGCAATGTTTTAAAATAAAGAGTGAATAACGCACTTTCTAATTCAAAATATTATAATTTTGACTTATTAGTACAAAACGTCACTACATTTTTAAGTTTTTGTATTTTCAGAAAAACATCATTTTCATTCATTTTCTCAATAAAAATATGTGACAAATATACCATCTTATTTAAATAAAACAAAAGGGAAAGAAAAAAATAAAGAATTAAATGCAACCATAGCTCAAATTTTTCAAAAAAAAAAAAAAATTACAAATGAATCAAAAACCCACCCCACCCCACTCGTTATTTTGGAGACTTCATGGAGCCATAGACTTCCATCTCACCAATTGAACCTCTAAACACTTTCCCATAAACCAATTGAACAAACAACATATATATATGGTCCACATTATTCAAGCATTTAATAATTTTTACTCGTTAATTAATACACATTCTCTAAATTGCAAAATATGCTCTTAAAAAATAAAAAATCTATTAAAGATGCTCTTAGTTTTTTCTTGCTCATAAGCGGTAAGTTGTATGTATATTATCACAATCAAATACACGTTTGATTGTTTTGAGGATTTTTAAGATACAATTGATACACCCATTATGAACAATGTTTTGCTATTGCAATTGGAAAATTTACACGGTGTAATCTACAATTTAAAGCAAGGTATTTAATTATTATAGAGACATTTTCGACCTTTTTGAACATTACATAACTGTCATCTAACAGGAGGAAGAAAAATAAAATTATTCTATCTTAGATGTTGAGGGATTTTTCTGGAGAGAGGCCGAAAGGGGCATTGTGAGAGTTTTGGAGGACTGTTTTGGAGATTTCTTTAGGAGTACAGATCTATCAGAGAAAGAGTTGGATGAGGGCATGAGGGATGACTACTTATTTGGGGAAGAGGAGGCGAAGGAGTTAGAGAGGACATTTTTAAGGAGTTGACAACATTATTGAGGCCTTTGACTTAGAGTTGCTACACTCTTTGGAAACGAGGTGTAATAGGATAGGAATAAGGGCTTCAAGACTCTTAAAATGGATAGGAGTAAGGCATATGATTTGTAGATTGGAGTTTGTGCATCGGGTGATGGAAATAATGGGGTTCTTAGCTATATGGACCGAGCTGGTGAAAGGATGTATATGACCTCTAGGTTTGCTTTTCTTGTGAATGGGAAGGAAATGGGGATAACGATTCCATCCAACGGATTTCATTAAGGATGTCCACTTTCCCTATACATTTTCCTTCTTTTAGCAGATGTGTTATCAGGACTTTTCCGATACAACAGAGTCTGCATTTTACGGCGTGCATTGCAATCCGTAAAAAGTTCTTTACAGCATACACATGAACGCCGTATAAAGCCATGTCGTAAATACTCGCCTTTTTTTACGGCATACAATGCGTGCTGTAAAAAATGGAATGCATGCCGTTAATTCATTTCTTAAGGCGTGTAATTGCATGCCGTAAAGACTCACCTTCTTTCATAGCGTGCACTTACATGCTTTAAAAAATATATTTCTTAACGGCGTACAAATCGCACGCCATAAAAAGAACGATATTTTTACGGCATCCATTTAATGCTAAATGTCCATTTGATTTTTTCAAAATATTTATTTATCTGATCACCAGCGCATTCCATCCTTCGACCCTTCTACTCAGAAGCTCCAACACTATACAATTATTAGCTCAAAGTCTCATTAAATATATATATATATATACACACATACACAAACTTCAACTTTCAAATCATTCTTGATGGCTGCTCCTATCATAGAACAAATTTATATATATACCAACACATGTAATCATGCTTTCCATAATTTCAATAAATAAAAGTATTGTGTGCGATCCAATACAATATGTTAAAATGTAGGGTTAATATCAATAATTAATATGAACATCATTAGTTTAGTCAAGAAGTTGATAGAAATATACCAAAAGTATAGTCTACTCCACCAAAAATAACCGATTAAAATAGTACAAACTAATCGATTCATATCGAAGTTCGATTCTTTGATCAACAATTTAGTTGCTCCGAATAATAAACTTCCTGCACTTCAGAAATATAAATGATAAGTGTAAACTTAGACTGAGGATGCGAATGACAAGTATATACATAAATACGTACATTTTTATGGTATTGGAGTGTTGTCGTACAACAAGTTAGGTGATGAAAGAGAAATGATATGATTTTCAACTTCAGAGACATCAAAAGTTGAATTATTGAGGACTTAGGTAAAAGAAGGGAACCTGAATGATCTTGTTGCATATGTTTATTATCGCCAACTCACCTTGAACCTCGTTTACACCTGTAGAAATTTAACTTCAGATGTCTCAGATTACATGGCTCAAAGCTATGCAGAAAAGTTATAGAACACCCTGAAACATTGATACTGAACACTACATCAACCATATTTTTCAAGAACAATCAATATTCTAGCCAACAATATTCGCAGCTATAAATGCTAGATTTTAGTCAAAACGTAGAGACGAGTCTAATTAATTAAAGAACTAAATAACTCTTTTAACACTTACTATAAAAGTTGAAATAAACAAAGATATGTTGCTGGTTTAAACCAAATTGTGTACGGTCTCATGATCAGTGTCCTTTCTCAGATATGAGGCTACATCATGGATTGAAAATTTGATTGGGAAAAGGACTTTGAAATGAATAAAAAAGTGTTTTGGAAGCATTTGGCCCAAAATGGGGTGCCTAAGCACGGATAGCGAAAGAAGAAACTGGGGCTGGGCGCCAGACAGCGGCACCTTGATACCGCCTGTTTGGGAGGAATTGGAATTCTGAAGTGATTTTTGTGTTGTACTTTATCTATAACTTCAATTTATGGATGAAAAAGTGTTTGATTAAGGAAATGACTATGAAATTGATGAAAAAGTGTTTTGGAAGCATTGGGTCCAATTTTTGTAGTTTGAACAAGGTTTGGGCACAACCTCGAGGCGCCAAGGCACCAGACAGTGGCACTGTCTATTTAGGAAGAATTGGAGTTTTGAACCGATTTTTGTATTTTATTTCATCCATAATTTCAAGATTGGACTCCTATAAATACTCCACGAGGTGTGGGTTCTTCATAGACTCAAGATAATAATTAGATAATTATTGTATAAATTAAAAACTCGAAAGAATTGTTTAGATTTAGATTAAGAATATTAAATCTTGCAAACATATTATTAGTTTCTTGGTGTATAAAATTATCTACCTCTTCCATATAAATTTTGGTTATTGTATGATCCATTATTTTCATATTTCCCTTATTTACTCGTCTTTACTTATTTAGCCGAATTCTCAACAAAGTAGTATTAGAGCAGTTCTAGGATCTTGTTTGTTTTCAACAACAAATATTGGGTCATAATAATTTTTTGTATGACTTAGGTATCCAAACTTCATCCGACTATATTTGATTCCAACGTCTGTCCTAGGTTGAGAGAGGTCGCCTATCCGACCGGTGATCCATCAAATGTGAGGTTGGGACTTTTTCTCTTTACCTTTGAGGGGGTAGGAGTCCTTGGTTCGCCCCTATTTCTGTGATCTTTCAATTCTTCATTGATGATCTCACACCTTATCATTTCCAATTAAGACATCATAACTAGTAGAGAGTAGAGACTTTGTTTTGCAAATCTCTCCAGAAGAGAAAGTTCATATCCAGTCCTCTTCTTAAGGCTATCAAAGCTTCCCTATCTGTCACTTGCACACAGTAGGTCATTTCATCAGCAAAATGGGACAAGAAGCTTTTCAGCGACTTGCCTTGGTGCTGTCTCATGTCCTGTGAGCGATGTATTGGCCATTCTCCCACTTTGGTGGTTGCAAAGTACTTAAGGAAGTCTAGTCAAATTCGGACACTTCCTTCCGGAAGTCTGGTGTACCATACTGAATTCAGCTGCTCCATATAGAGTTAAGTGGAACGCTCTACACTTCATGGCAGGAGTGGCTTCTCTAAGACTCATGTGTGTCTTGAAGTTATTGAGATGCTTCATAGGGTCTCCTGTCCCATCATATTTGGGGATTTTAGGAAACGTGAAGTGGTTCAGTACAGGGGCATTCCTAATCCTTTGTGAAAATGGTAAGTTGTCATCGTCGTCGTCAAGATTGCACGACCTTTGTGAACAATCCGAATCTTCATCTTCCCCAGACTGAGTTTTTGGAGGTGGTTGGAAAGGTCCTACTTGGTTCCTAGCATGTTCCGCTCTCCTCTCACTCCTATTTCTAAGAGAAGGATTTCGAGGCACTTCATCATAACCTGGTTCATGCCTTTCAAATCGAGGAAGTTCATGTTGCCTATTTCTAGGTGTAGGGGAGATTGAACCTGCCTATTCCTGAGCAGCCCTGGGCTCAGCTTGTAAAGACGCTTCTCAACCTCTGGGGCGTGTCCTCCTGGTCGTAATTTTGAGGAAATTTGTACAGGACCTCAGTGGGTTGGTTAGTTGCATAGTTGGAGGATGTATCAACCCCAATTTCCCTTTCTTGGGGAGCTTTCTCCCTTGTGTAGTATGGATAGTCAGCCATTTGGCTTTGTACATCCTCTTCGACGTGGTAGTAACCTCCTTGTGAGGGGTCGTGGAATACATTTCCTTGGGCTATATGGAGGGACTGGGGTATCCTCGTTGGCTCTGCATACTCCTTACCAATCCAAATTGATAAATATAGAATAAGCAAGAGGATTTCTTGAGAGTATTTTTCTTGAGCGTCTTCTTGTATATTAGAATCAATATTTCAAATATCATCCAGAATCCCCTTTACTATTTATAAAGACAACTTATTTACAATGTTATGGCTGATGTGGTATGGTCATAACCTTCTTTACAGATATCTGATTGAGGTAAAACAAATAAATGATGGAATATTTATCTCTAAAAAAGGATATACAAAAGAAATTCTTAAAAGGTTTAAAATGACGAATTGCAAACTAGTGAGCACCCTCGTAGAATGTTGAGTTAAATTGTCTAAACAAAGAGATAGGGAGAAGACTTTACACCAATTGTTTATAGTATTGTCCTAGCTGATAATTACTAAAAATTTATTCAGTTAAAAATTATCTCCAATGTTCTTAATAAGATATAATAATCATTCTGGGCTAAAGTCATGCAATATAATAATTATCAGGTTATCTTCATTATTTTAAGTAACAATCACACAAACCTACTATAAATACTCTT
>CAIGRK010378276.1:0-11295 GCA_903798315.1 Fraxinus greggii | reverse complement strand
AATAAACAGTTAAATAAAATTTTTATATTAATTAAATAAATAATTTAACAAAAAAAATAAATAAATGGGCCGTCTGGGACACACGGGCTAGACGGCCCCCATGTGGGAAGCCCAACGGCCAAGAGGGCCCAGACGCCCAGTTCAAGATTTGGTCCGTCTGGGTGTCTTGGCCCAGACATCCAGTGCCCAGACGGCCAGTTCAAAGTCTGGGGCGTACTAGCTTTTGGTCTAGAAGCACAGTACATAGTTTGGGCTGTCTCGGCTCAGATGGCCACCCCCCTTGAAGGCGTGGCGCCTTGCCGCCCTGCAAATGACGGAGATCGTCATTTTCGACGATCTCAGCCCCCAAATCTCACAAAAATGATCCAAATTATGCATAATGTATTGATCTATACCAATTTTCTACAAAGANGGCCCCCATGTGGGAAGCCCAACGGCCAAGAGGGCCCAGACGCCCAGTTCAAGATTTGGTCCGTCTGGGTGTCTTGGCCCAGACATCCAGTGCCCAGACGGCCAGTTCAAAGTCTGGGGCGTACTAGCTTTTGGTCTAGAAGCACAGTACATAGTTTGGGCTGTCTCGGCTCAGATGGCCACCCCCCTTGAAGGCGTGGCGCCTTGCCGCCCTGCAAATGACGGAGATCGTCATTTTCGACGATCTCAGCCCCCAAATCTCACAAAAATGATCCAAATTATGCATAATGTATTGATCTATACCAATTTTCTACAAAGATTATTCAACAAATATACACAACAAACTTTATTTATTCAATGAACATACAAAATAATTTGTAAAATACATATAATAGTTCCAAAATTCACCTTCTTCAAGTGGAATTTCGATCTCTGGTTGGCTTTTTAGCCGGATAGGTCGTCGATTTTTTATCGGATGGGTCATCGGTTTTAGGTACTAGTGTTTCTTCTCCTTTCTCCCTTTCAAATCAAGTGAGGGTAAAAATGATTTTTTTTTGTTGCTTTTAAAGGTTTATTAATTTTTCTTTTTTTTTTTAAACATGGTCAAAGGCTATAATGCGAAGATGACCGATCAACATTTCCTCAGGTTGACATGGCCTATGTGAAAAGAGTATTGCTACTTGTACAATATCTTGTGTACATCAGAGTATCCACCCCTCACATGGGGTTGGGGCTCACTTGGAGAAAATATTTTTTATTCAAGTGGGTTCAGGGTGGATACCTAGATATACTCAAAATTATGTAGATAAACACATTTGAAAACTACACCCCTTCACCGTGCCACCGAAATCAGTTTTCCCCCACAGCCTCCACTCTTTAATTCCCCCATTTACTATTCGCCGTTTCTTCTTCTTTGAAATTTTGATCATTGATCTCACCATTCTCCAGGAAGGGTGTGACCTGAGAACAAACCCTAATTGGCGCCTGAAAGAACCATGTGGAGAAGACTATTTTTCCAGCTCCGAACTCTCGCCCCGACCCGATCCACTCTCAGACCCACCCACTTTACTTACTCTCCCACTCAAGCACCATTCCGCCAGTCTTTGCTCATCATCTCTCGCCAATTTAGTGCTGAATCTGGTTTTTCTTTGCCCAAGACCTTAATTTTCTTTATAATATATAAACATTCTTAAGAAATGTATAAATTGTTTAAGGGAATGTATATGTGCATATATTTATGTTTACTAGGCAATGTGACTACAAAGAAAAGAGTCGAGGATGTAATGCCTATTGCTACGGGTCATGAGCGTGAAGAGCTTGCAGCTGCGCTTGAAGTAAATTATTCTCATTATTCATAAAGTTCTTTTTTTTTCTCAAGGTTTTTTTATTCGTGATAAAGTAAATATTTTTTATTGTCTCAATTCATATTTGCTAATTTTTGTTTGATTCTTTTTTATCAGGGAAATGACCTTCTGGAAATTAACTATCCGGCTGGTCCATTTGGAACAAAGGTCAGTATGATTTCTGTAGTTTTTATAATAATTTGCCTGGATAATTTATTTGTTTCGAAAGATTTCACCATTAGTTTGTTGTAATTAACATTTGATGGTAATGAGCTGAGGTGCCTTGTGGAAATATGAGACTGAAAATTTGTGATATGATTAATTTGAAATGTGAGCATTGAGTACAATAAAACACTGTAAATTATGTTGCAGACTAGTTTTTTTTTTTTTTTTATAACCATGGATGTACAGGCCAATTTGCGTGTACCTCGACTAGTTCCACGAGGTCTTAAGTTTTACGACCGGATACTCACCTTAGTGCCTGAGGAACTCGAATTGGTGATCATTGGAGAGCAAATCAAAGGCCTTATCAATTGAGCAACCCCTCAATATTATGTTGTAGACTAGTTATGAATAATAATTCTCTTGATTATTAATCAATGTTGGTCAAGGTTCTTTAAAGATTCTAGTCCATGCGCTAGATGTTACTTTTCAGTGAAATTAGCTTCTTTGCTGAAGAACAAAAAGATTTTATTCCCCTAGACAGCCATTCATTTGATTTTGAATCGTTTATATATTTTTCTTTATTTTGAAGAATCTTTTGAAGATTGATTAATTAAATAAATTATTACTGTGATCTTTTTTGGCATGAATAGTCTTACTTATGTTAATACAATTTTTAATTTCTGTTCCGTCCTTGTAATGAACTGAAACCACTGGCTGACCAATGTGATTTGAGTGTCTGCTAGACCTAGTCATGATACTCAAATGAATATAATGTGTTCTTTTTTGTAAATTTTCAGTTTTTGCTCAGTTACCATGAGTTATCAAAACATCATGTCTGCACAAATTAAACAGGAGAGAGAAAAAGTAACCAAGTTGAGGGGAGAAAGAGAGAGCATATGGTTTAATAAGTAGTGCATACAGTTTCAGACGGCATCCAAGTTTAACAATGTTTATGTTTTCATTAGATAATAATATATGATAAGTTTTAGTTGGAGAGGGCCTTTCCATTCTTGTGAAACTTAAATTTAGTCTGCTTTTGGTGCTAACTCTAAATATCCTTGTTAATTGTTACGGCCGTAAAAATATATATTATGTACTTCATTGTGTATAAAATTGTGATGGTGTTTGTTTGGTTAAGTTTTTGGATCACTCGTGTTGTCTAATTGAATTGCCCAAATTTGCTATAGTTGCTCTTAAAGACCATGAATGCTTTTATGTAATACATTTATGCATTTTGGAGTAACTTTCATGTTCATTTTTTAAATGAATTTTATTTTATTTAGCTAATTTACTTAACTGATGAGTTACGTCTTACTTGACTATCAATATTTTGGGAAAGTTGGAAAAGCTTCATTATATCAACATTTTTAACTGGTCCAGAACTATACTGTTTCGTTTACAATAGCAATGACATATTGGGCTATTATGCAATAGAATGAATGTTTTATAGATGATCTATGATGCTCGGACTCTCAATTTCGGCCGGAATACCCGTGTCGACCTGACACGACATGGGTAAGGGTATGGTATATGGGGTGGACACGGGAAAAATCAACCGGACACGGCAAATCTCGACTTGACAGACGACGAAGAAGCTGACTTCTTCTCTGAATTTGAGTTTGATGAATCGTCACCGGCTGCGGAGCCAACAGCTCGCGATGTGGCACAGCCGCCAGTGCTGCTCCACCTGATTTTACAGCTTGGAGGATGAAGAATCACAAAGGACACCGCCACCGCCAGTCGTGTGAAGTGAAGAGTAGGGAAAGGCAAGATGATGAGTTTGTTGGGCTTCTTTTTTTTAAAATTGCTGTCCTTTTCTTGAATTGGGCCTTTTTTAAAATATTAGGCCCATTATCTGCTGCTAAGGTTAATTACAATTAGAAATCCATTTTGCCTCAGCCCCATATGATACGAAATTTGCTGTAAGTTGGAGTTTGATTAGGAAGATTTTCATTGGAGGTGACCATACTTTGATGAAATTTTCATTTGTCATTCAACCTTTTTACATGTGAATTTCTGGGAAAAAAAAATAATTGAAGTTTTAAAAATGTACCCACATACCCATGTACCCATGTTCAAAATTTGGACTTTTTTTTGTCATATTCCCGTATCCTACATTTTAGAAAATAAAAGATTTGACATTTAGATATGTACTCGTATCCGATACCCATACCCAAATCCGAGCATCATAGTAGAAGATAACATTGAGAAATCTTCCTTTTTTCATAATTATAGGTGCCCAAGTCATCAAATATGGTGTGAGACAAAGTTTGGTTTTTACAAGTTGATAAATTTGCACAAAGTTATTGTATATCCTTTGTCATGTATCCTTTCAGGAGGTGGCATAGTTGTACTTGCCGCTTGATGAGCCTAGACATGAAACTTTGCTTCTCACTTGACACCATCAATGTATCATGAGAGATACTAACTATAGATTCCTATAAATGACAGAAGCACATTCTATTTTGGTAAAGTAAATTTTTGTTACATATCTAGTGTCTGGTGCTGTTCATCTCAACCTAAGTACTAGATGTAAAATGAGAAATTGGAAAGAAGAAGAAAGAGAAAGAGAGGAGAAAAATTGAAGAATCAGAAACTGAGTATTTTTTGTTGTTTTCAATAAAATTCCGTTCCCAGCCGAAAAGCAAGTGACTCTAGCAAGCTGAACCGTCTTTCTTGATATAATATATTTGGATCAAAACATTAAATTTCCTTTTCTAACCTAGCCTTGGAATCGCATATTTACAGTTCACAGAACTTGACCAGTAATTTTATGAAAGGCTATTTTACAAATAACATCGTGAATGGTAGCTTTTGCTAGGGCACCAATTAGAGAAACGAATAATCTTTGATACCAATTGATGTTAATTGATGTAGAATGGAAAAGAGTGATTGATGGAAAAAATTAGAGAGAGAAAAGCTTTTTGCATGGTAGAATGCAACGTTGTCTAGAGCAATTATCATCATCTCCACTCTACCCTCCTTCTGTAATTTGTGATTTCTGTCATCATAAAACTTGATGAATTTAAAGATTCTACTTAAACCTGTAGGAGAAAGTTTAGGCTCATAATCCTTGTCAAAGACCTACAAACTAATCGGAATTCATGGAAAGATGCTTTACTCTAGCTACACCTAGTATGGATTTACATTGTTTATTGGGAGACTCTATTCCTAGTAAGCATCACAAGTGTAAAAGAACTCACAAGCACTCGGCACTCCCCCAAATCATAGATGTCTTAAGGATTCACAAGTAGATTCATTATTACACATGCTCATTCATACATGCATCATCTAGGTTATTGACGTTTACGACAATGATTCATTTGAGCCCCATAGACCTAAAAACACCATTCGTCCATGAAGGTACAGTGAATAGTCTTTGATATACAAAATCTCAAAATAGACAATGTTGCTCCTTACCTCATCAATGTACTTACGATCAAACTTGGAATAATTATGGTAATGATGTTATTAGGGGTCAAATGAAATTCAGCATATTCCTTTTGCTAGGATGAAGCTCGGAGAATTTACTAAGCATTGTTGTCAATTTCGTACTGCATAACATTGAGCATCCAAGCCAAGACGCCCTCCCTTTGTGAACTGAAAGGAAGTTAAAAATTTGAGATTAAAGTTCATACTGACATGTAATAGGAATTAAATGTATGTTTAAGTCTTATCATATGCACTTGTTTCGAGGAGCCAATATAACGGTGTTGTATATGTAGTTTTTATGTTATTGTTTCTTGATTAATGAAATTGTAAGTGCTAAGACTAAGCATGAGGTCACATAAAATGCCTCAAGTGTACCTTATGGCCTCAGGGATTAAATAATATATGGGTTGTGCATTTTGCCACTTGTTGAATAACCTCATCCATCCCTTTTGCCGCTCCAAGTAAAAGATTCCAATCCACACTTCTGAGAGTTTCAAATGTACCAAACCGCATGTGTTCCTCCTTCGACCTCATGTCCATTTGCTTCTCAAATGAAAGACTTTGTGAGCAATTTGGTTAATTTTCGCTATATTTGGTACTTGTGGGTTAACAAGCCGAGTTCAAATATTATATGATTTTGAAGGTTCGAATCCCTATTGTTACACTTTTAACCCTGAGGGGTTGTTCAATTGGTCAGGCCTTGGGTTTGCTCCCCAATGGTCACCAGTTCGAGTCCCCTCAGGGCCCTGAAGTGAGTACCCGGTCGTAAACTTCAGGGCCCCGTGGAATTAGTCGAGGTACGCGCAAGTTGGCCCGGACATCCACGGTTATTAAAAAATATATATATTATATGATTTTGAAATGTGCTCATGCTAGCTGGTTTCATTCTTGAGCTGAGAGTGAACGAGCTATAAGCAATCCTGGCTTGAGCCAACCCTGAACTGCTTGAGCATGTGTAATTAAAGCCATTATATATGAATGTAGCTGCCATCAGTTGACATTTTTTTATATTTTTCTATGTTTTGACAAAGCTTTGTTTGGGTTTCTTTTTTAGTTCCTTATAATTTTCTTTTCGAAATCAAACATTAATTTTTATCGCACATTTCGTATGTCCCACAACTAATACCCACTTATCCACCACTCATTAAAAGGAAACCCAACCAAAGGACTTGACTTGATTTGTTCTCATCTCTTCTAATGATTCGTATGTGTGATGTTTACCTTATCTTGTTTGCTTGCAGGAAGAACCTGCTGTCATAAAGTCTTACTATGACAAAAGAATTGTGGGATGCCCTGGTGCTGATGGAGGTAAGTCTCAATTACATGTCTGCTTTGTTAATAATGCAGTAATTGTAATTTGGAGTCAATTTAGCTCACTGCTTACTGGCTTTTGACCATTTCTTTGCTCCAATATCTAACAGAGGACGAACATGATGTTGTTTGGTTCTGGCTAGAGAAGGGAAAACCACATGAATGCCCAGTATGCTCACAGTACTTTGTGGTAAATACATGAGTACCCTTGAATAATTATTTTTACGTTGATATGTAGATAAAAATTCTGAATATGGACATAATGAACATTTGCACGCACTGAATCCACGTTCTACCTCAACCTTAATTCACAGGAGCATCTGTTAGAACGCTTGCTTATAATTAATTTTCGCGGTGGTATTAGAGACTCATTTAACCATCTATACAATAGTTAGGCTTGCCATATATTGTTTTTCTATTGTGATTTTTAGATGATGAAAACTTTTGTTTTATTATTTCAAATCAATTGTAAATTCTTCAGATTGCAGACCTGTGGGCTTCGATTTCATTGCTTCCCGTGTTCGTATACGTTGATGATCCTGATTATCCTCTTTAGCCTCTTTGGTTTATATAAAATTGTTGACAAAAGTCTAAGTCAAAATAAATAATTAATTTAAATCATACATTTCATGGATCAACTACTTTAATCAACTATACATTTCATCATCTTTTATCAAGTTTTACTAAAATTCTGATTTTAGTTATACCAAACAGGGGCTAAATGCTTATTCATTTTTTTCTTGGTTGGCAGTTGGAAGTGGTTGGCCCGGGCGGACCTCCCGATGGACATGGCGATGATGATGACGACCATCACTGACTATAGTTGGCATTTTTCATGCCAGAATAAACCTGTTAATATGATGAGAATTTGCATAGTATATTCTTGAGCTTGTGGGTTCAAAAGCTGTCTTTTGCTTGCATTTGATGAACCTTTATTGTTATGGTTGCTTTGGCGACAATAGAATCTGTTATTCTTGAATTTTTTGGGGATTTTTAACATTGGCCAGTCGTCCATGGGAAATACGGACTTCCAGCATTTCTTATGCATAACAAAATAATTGATGGCTGCTACATTTATTTATGATGGCTCTCGCTGCTTTGAATGACCACAATTATCTGCATGTCCTCATTTTGTGTTGTATCAACCCCATCCCCTCCCTACAAAACAGCGTGGTAGAGATCCAACTGAAGATTTTGATTCTAGCGGGGACAGCTATGATTATGGTAGTTGCAGTGAATTAGGCACGGGAATCAACCATTGTATTAGACAATGTTTGATGGGGTTAAAGAGAACAGATATAAATTTTCGGATTTTGCCATTTGTACATTCTTCCCTTCAAATCATTGTTGACGTTGTCTTTGTTTTCAAAAAATGGTGGGTGGGATAATTTTTTTCTTTCTTAAATTAACAAATGACTGTCAAACTTGTAGTGTATACCGAGCGTGATTGAAAATTTTATTCTGGTCTATAAGTAAGTTGAATGTAAATTTGTACACAATTTGTTTGTTTAATATGAAAATAAATAAGGATAACTTTAATTACACGAGATTGTTTAATATGAAAATAAGTAAGTGTAAAAATTACACGAGTAATATATGTTCATCAGCACAATATTTTATTTTATTTTTGCTTATAATTATTTATATGAGGGTTAAATGCAGTGTGGGTCATTCAATTTTGAGCAGAGTTGCATCTGTGTTATTTATCTTACATTATTTCAAGCAAGTCATTCATCTATCATTTTCTTGCAGATTTGACCACTCATTTCAATTTAGTACAATTAGGTCGCATTACTTTATTATGCTTGCAAAGTTACATTGGAGTCTCTTTGTTCACCGTAGTTTAACTAACATATTTTGTTGGCCTGGACGTTAAAATTAATGAATAGTTGACGTGTGAAAACGTGCTAAAGTTCATAAGGTTTTTAAACGTGTATTTTAAGATGTGTGATATTTGGTGTTGGGTGACAGTTATTTAAATATCAATCTTATGTAATTTATAACATCTAAATTAGCATATTACATTAGTTAAATTGACAAGCATCGGACATAATGATCAGATTTGCAAGTAAATTGAAGATTAGTGATTTAATTGCATCAAATTTAAGAGTGATAAAATGTGCAAGAAACTTGAAATTCGTTTATTTGATTGCATTAGAATAAAAAGTAGTGAACCAGATGCAATTCAATTCAATTGAAAATTGATTGACCCCGCAATGCATTTAACCTAGTTATGTGATGCATTATGTAACAAAATTTAACTCTTAAAGATACCTCTTATCTCGAACTCTTCGTTCATTTGGATTCATAAATTGGAAATGGATCGGTCAGATTGTGTTTAGGAGATCAACATGAGTAGCGCCAACTGAATTTAAAAGGAATGTAGCATTGTCTTCCATACGACATTGTAAACCTTCACTCATTCTTTTTTCAACTTTCACTTTTTGTGGCTCCCTTTGATGAGTGATACACGAATGTAATGCTTCAGAGTAAAATCTATACGGTTTTTGAATGTGTCGTTAAACCGTTGCAAATTTCTTTGAGTTTGTGTAATTGCCACATAAATAAAATAAAATTGATAACAATAATCGTGACAAAGGATTCAATATGAAGTTGGAGTTAAAGTTATAAAAAAAATCTACTAATTATGATCCTATACAAAAGCTTCTAATTCGTGGAGAATAACAGTTTCGTTGTTAAATCGCTAAATTAAACTTGGTTTGAATGGTTCTTCAAAAGCAGCAGGAAAAATAAAGGAAGATAACAAGTTTTTCTAAATGAGAATCTTGATGTCTGTCAAAATAATTAATAGTTCAAAATCTTGATATGGACATATTTATTGAGAAAACACAGAAAAAATCAGGGGAAGTGTTTAGTTCTTTATATATCAGTTTCGACTTAGTTATACATGGAAAAATCAACCGTGATGGATAAGGAAAATAGAGCTGTTGCTTGCCATATTTGAAGTCTATGATGGGGATTATAAACAAATAGATGGCTGCTCCTTGTTGTTTCAATTCTCAATGTACTGTGCAGATGTAGCTTTTTTGGCTTAGCTTTTGTGTATAAATTAGGAGTAATATCTTGTACAATCTTAACTTAAGAAATACGAATTCCTTCGTGTTGGATTTTGTGACTCAAATTAGGGGGAATATTTTGAGAAAATATTTCCTTTATTTCACATGTTTTATTGGGAAAATATTATTTCCTTTTATTTCGCGTGTTTTATTGGAAAAATATTGGGGAAATATTATTTTCTTTATTCCACGTGATTTTTTTTATCTTGTTTCCAACTTTGTGATATTTCTAGACCCTATAAATAGTAAATTCTTAATTCAGGTTAGTAGATTACAGAAGTTGCTGAAAGATGTATTTTCTCTCCATTGGTTGTCATCAATAAAATATTTGATTCATCTGCCAATTTCTTGTTGGCTTTCTTTTAAATCTTGTTTTTGTTTATTATTTTGTGCGATCTATATTTCATATCGCGTCATATCACCTCATCGAATTCCTAACAAGTGGTATCAGAGACAAAGTTCAGCAGTTTCGCAGAGCAATGATTTGATCGTTTAAGGTTTTTTGTTATCGATGGCTACCATGAAGTATGATATTCTGCTGTTGGATTGCAGTACAAGATTTTCATTGGGACAAGTGAAGATGAGAGATGTATTGGCATAGATGGATTTGGATGATACTTTGTTGGGAGTTGATAGGATGCCAACAACTTGGATAACAGAGGAGGAGCAACGGAAGGATCGCATGGCACTTTTGCAGATTCATCTTCATCTATCTAACAACATTATTCAGAATGTCTTGAAGAATAAGATAGCAGGTGCATTGTGGTTGAAATTGGAGCAATTGTGTATGACCAAAATTCTGACCAGCAAATCGCATCTGCAGCAGAGGCTTCATTCTCATCGCATGGCAGAATGCCAATCACTGGAAGATCATCTGGCTGTGTTTTAAAAGATCGTTGCTAATCTGGAGACGTTAGAGNTTCATCTTCATCTATCTAACAACATTATTCAGGATGTCTTGAAGGAGAAGACAATAGCTGCATGTGGTTGAAACTGGAGTAATTGTGCATGACCAAAAGCCTGATCAGCAAATTGCATTTGAAGCAGATGCTTTATTCTCATCGCATGGCAGAAAGCCGATCACGGAAGATCATCGGCTGTGTTTAAGGAGATCGTCGCTGATCTGGAGATGCTAGAGGTAAAATATGATGAAGAAGACTTGGCCTTAATCCCGTTTTGCTCGCTGTCTGATTCGTTTTCGTCGTTTAGGGACATGATTCTGTACAGTCGTGACACATTCGCCATTGAAGATGTGTATGATGCATTGTTCTCAAAGGAAAAGATGAAGCATCTGGTTGGAGCTGGTTCCAGAGATGAGGAAGCTCTTGCGGTTCATGATGATCGATAAAGGGACAAGTCGATGGTAGATTTCAGAAATATGGTCTGCTTTTACTGCAAGAAGAAATGACACATCAAGAGGGATTGCGAGATGTTACAGAGTAAGAATAATTCATCTGCAAATCGTGAGAAGCAATAAGATATTTCGGACGAGACCAACGCAATTGAGGACTATTGGGTGGAGTAGATGTTTTGACGATTTCTGACGTGGAATCCAA
>CAIGRK010378247.1:0-10088 GCA_903798315.1 Fraxinus greggii | reverse complement strand
AAAAATTGTTTACAAAATATGTATGTGTGTATTTATATTTATGTTTAATATAGTATAAAAAGGTCAAGATATAATTGTAAAGATATTTTTAAATATATATAAATTTTTTTAGATTTTAACGTGTAAAAAATAAATAAATATTGGCGCTCGGCGAGCCGAGCTCAACCCATTGCCACATCTACTGCCACCAACATTGCAATCACTAAATTTTAAACATCACTAGATATGTTCGTCATCTCTCCGCAAGATTTGGGACTCCACAACTCTGCTATCACCGCCATCTGCCACCAATACACCATATTCGTTGCCAACACCATAAACCACATCTGTACCACCATGTATATCCAAACCATAGTTTTCCCTACTTTTAAGTGCACATTAGAAATATTTTTTTATTTTTTTTTAAAGAATCACTTCTCAAATATTCATTATCAAACAAGCGCTAAGTTAGCATCCATGATAAATAATAGTTAGTTCACTTTCTCTACATTTAGCACATTAGATTTTTCATTTTTAAATTTTTGGTCCCCAATTTAACTTGAAATAACCAAATATAAAAATAAATCATATGCACAATCAAATACGAAATTATAGATAAAAAAACGTAAAAAATTATCGAAACTAGTCAAGACAAGATTGTATAGCTAATTGTAGATCCAACACAAGTGTAAAATATTGTGATCCTACCTTTGATTTTAACCTAATTGCAGCTTGTATGGTAGAATCATAGCATTATTCTTTTTAAAGGAAAGAACATGAAATAATTTGCAAACGCGTCATTGAAATTATTAGTTTTGCTTTTCAATTATAGCTTAAATCATATCAAACTTAAAAACGAAGAAAAAATAATAATAAGTAACCGTTTGAACTTGTCCAGTTTGAGATGGTTGAATTTGATTCGGATCGTATTTTTAGACTGGCTAGTTCGTACTCGTGATGGGCCCAGTCCAGAGTTGGGCTGATCTTGGCACTTAATTGGAGCCATATTAGATTATATACATTACAAATTTATATCCGAGCGACTTGTTATAAACTTTAGTGACTAAATATGTGTTGGATGTTAAACGCAAAAATAATAGAGAAGTTAAATAGAGAATTCAACATAAGTATTCAATATGGTTTGGATATATGCCTACTTCTATAAGGAGTGAAACGGAGAATTTTATTCAATATGAATAATATAATTATATAATTTATATCATCAGTATTTATACTAACTCTAGTACAAGTCCATACAAAACTTTAGGACATGTACAAGAAAAATGCATATGTACCATACTGCAGGGTAACAAACAATGAATTAAATCCACAAGGTTGGTGTCATCGCTCCACTTTGTTTCGTTCAGTGCGCTCTATTGATATCGTTCATTTTGATTCAGTGAACCTAAATTTCACTATATATGAGCTACATATACAAAATTATGTCAAAAAATAAAACTTTAGCAACCAACTTGAAATTTTCTACAAAAAGTGAAATTAACTCAAAAATAATCTGAAATTGTTGGGTGAGTTTCGTGATTATGAAGTGCAAAAGAAGAGTCGGAAATCACAGATGACGTAGCTTTTAAGAGAGATGAAATCCTCTATTGCTTGTATTACCAAAGCTACCCCTCTCTCTCTCTCCACACTTCACATTTCTCTTTCCACTCCAAATTCCAAGGCATATCTGAAAGAAAAAAATAAAATAATTCTTAATTTCATTTCTCAGAACTAAAATGCCCATTTCCTGAAATTCCCCATATTCTCTCTTCTAATTACACACACTGCCACTTCTTTTTCTCACCAGTTTTCACATCATTTCTGCTTCATATGCACAAGGGCATTTTATATTGTATATTTCTCCGTTATGGTTGAAAAAAGCGGAGGTTTTGGTTATTTATGTGAAGAAAGTGAAGTTCTGACTGGTTTTCAGCTGAATTTTGTCTCCAAATTTTGAAGCATTGAAGCTCCATTCTTGGATCTGCGATTTACGAAGTTATTTTGGTTGCCTTTGAGGTAAAAAAAAACTAGGGTTTTGTAATTAGAATGATTTGGAATGGTGTTGAATAATTAAAGGTTATTTTAAGGTTTGGTGGGTCTTTTTTCGAATTTGTTGGCATGAATAGGAGTTTTAGGGCACCGGAGAGGGAGAAAATGGGGAGTTTGAGAACATCAATGATGAAGGATACCAAAGATGAGGACCTGGCATTGTTTCGTGAGATGCGAAAACGCGATAAGGAACGGAATAATCTTCTTCTTCTTCAGAACTCTGATGAATTTGATTCTCGAATCGGTATTAGTTAAATGTTTGAATTTTTAATGTCTTTTTGTTCATAATATTTGTGTTGAAGTATATGGTGATTTCGGCACGATTGATGGGGGTGGTTTTGGGTTCTCCATTTTTGACTGGTGAATATATTTGTTAGATTTTATTCTGTGAATTTTTAACTATTTGACTTAATAGTAAATCTTGCCGTGTTAGTAAAAAAAATAGATAAGCCTTTTAATCCGGTAATAGTGCTGACATATTAGATTCTTGTAGTAATTAGCATGTGGACTGATAAAGAAAAACAAATCAAAGAAATACCCCTGTAATTTATTTGTTTGAAGATGGTGCACTTCAGTTAATATGGTCTTCTAAATACAAGTACATTTTTTTTCCCTCAATATGCAGGATCAAGAGCCGGTAATTCTCCTATATTCAATTTATCTTCAGCTGCATCTGCACCTGTTAGGAAAACTGGTGCTGATGATTTTCTCAATTCAGACAATGATAAAAACGACTATGAATGGTAATTATTTATCTCACTTATGGGTTATTATTTCTTTCAAACTTAATTTTATGATCATTACGAAAATTTAGTTAAACTGAAGCATTACTTAATTATCGTGTCTTCCTTATGCTTTGTTCCCAAATGTCGTCCTATTTCCTGTATGAGTTCCAAAGTCTCTGCGCTTTTCAATGCAATCATAAATAACTTTTCTTAATTGGATTTGCAACTTACACTGTGATCTGAATGCAAGGTAATTCAAAGTCCTTATTATTGTAGTGTAGTAAAATTTTCTTATGTTTTCAGGCTGTTAACACCTCCCGGTACTCCCCTCTTTCCTTCGCTGGAGATGGAATCACAGAAAACTGTTATGAGCAAGCTGGGAACTCCGAAAGCCCGCCCCACAGCACTAAAATCTAGAGTAAGTGGAATGTGTTTGATATCTTTCTTTTTAAAATCCGTACTGTAATTCAAATGGTGATTTTTTGATTTTTAAATATTTGTCAAGAAGTGATGTTAGCAGTAGACAGGCATCTACAGAATAAGAGTTTGATTATACAATAATGTGCAAGTAAAACCAACTCAATCTTCTAGTCAGGGGCTGTCTCCTGTAAGTACTCAGAAATGATAGCAAAAGTTCCCAATACCATTCTTCATGCAGATTAAAGGCAAATACCCACTGTAAATTCAGCAATTAACAGATATCACGTGGCCAATATCTTCTATTAATTTCCATTGACTTAGTGGAAGAAACTGACGATTAGATTTTCTTTCAGCATCTTTAAACTAGTTCTGGTATGTCAGAGACAAAGGACATGTTATGAAAAATATAGTTCATTTTATTCATTGATGGTGTTCATTATTGCAATTGCATAATAAATCCAAGTATCCTCTCAATAGGTGCGCTGCAACTAATGTAACGTGATTAAGAAACCGTCTTTAATTTCTAAAACAGAAAATTCAATTATTGTCCAATTGTGTAAAACATGACGTAAAATGATTCATAATGTATATCTCTGCAGTTTTTGACCTGTCCCCACCTAAATGAAAATGTGATGCTTCTTGAATTATATTTATTTGCAGCCCTTGTTGGAATATTTAAATTTGTATATAAAATTGATGAACTGATTTTGTACTGCAACTTGTTTTTCATGGGTGAAGCTTGCAAATCCCCAGCCTGAGCCCGGTGCAAGGAGCAATATGTCATCGAGACAACCAACTTCATCTCCAGGTTTGAATGCCTCAAGTGGAGGTCTTTCTAGGCCTTCTTCGTCTGGAGGTCATGGATCAAGACCTGCAACGCCAACCGGGCGTCCAACTCTGGGTTCAACATCTAGATCTACTTTCACCTCGGCATCTAATAAACACTCGATGAACCAGTCTAAAACAACCACACACACATCTAGAACCATATCAAATACAGCATCTAAACCTACGAGATCTGCTACACCTACTTCACGTGGCACGTTGGCTTCTTTGAAGCCCACAGTTCCTTCAAGATCTTCTACACCCACAACAAGGTCTACTGCGAGATCCTCAACGCCACCAACCAGGTCATCTATACCTGCGTCAAAGTCCACTTCCAGAGCAGCAACTCCAACTCGTAGGCCCACTTCAACGTCAAGTGCAACAAGTATGTCTGCAGCTCGGGTAAATTCCCCGACTTCATCTTCAGTTACCAAGCCAGTTCCCAATGCAGCAAAAAATCCAGTTCCACCAAGGTCTAACTCCCCAACTGTGAGACCCACACCATGGAAGCCTTCCGAAATGCCTGGATTCTCCCTTGATGCCCCTCCAAATTTGAGGACATCTCTGCCGCCTGACAGGCCACCTTCAGCCACCAGGGGCAGACCTGGTGCACCAAGTTCTCGATCTTCATCTATCGAACGTATTTCGAACGAAAGGGTTAGAAGACAATCTTCTTCTCCAGCAAGAGGACGGCAGCCCAGTGGTATCATTCATAGCAGTGGAAGCTCTGTCCCTGTGCCTTCTGTAAATCGGTTGCGTGCCAAGGCTAATGACAATGTGAGCCCTGTTCTTTATGGTACTAAAATGGTTGAGAGGGTCATAAATATGCGGAAATTGGCTCCACCAAAGCAAGATGACAAACATTCGCCCTGTAGCAACTTATCTGGAAAGTCCTCATCACCTGAGAGCACAGGCTTTGGAAGAACGCTCTCAAAGAAATCTTTAGATATGGCAATAAGGCATATGGTATGTATACTTATCTGAACTTGTGTTACTATTGTTGGAGTGATGCTACAAGTATGTTTAGTTATACAAAATAATGGACATGGTTTCTGTCAACACATTGCGAGGATCTGTTAATCCCGTTGCACTGAAAGATATTTTTCCCTGATAATTGTACTTATCTCTATGAAGTTCTCTTTAGTTTGTATCTTTTATCTATTTCTCAATGATTAATCCGTGATTGTTTGTTTGAACAGGATATAAGAAGAACTATTCCGGGCAATCTACGTCCACTAATGACTAATATCCCAGCATCCTCCATGTACAGTGTGAGATTGGGGCCTACCAGAGGCAGGGCTGTCAGTGTCTCGGATTCCCCACTTGCAACAAGCAGTAATGCAAGTTCTGATGTGAGTGTCGATAATAATGCCCTTTGTATGGATGGAAACAAAGTAGATGATGATATTAGCAGTGATAAGGGTATTAAATCTCCTACCAACATGCATGGCAGGTGATGACTTATTCAAACTACCATATATACAATCTTCTGTTATAGCCATCCATTTTTATTTAGATCCTCAACTGGCATACAGTTGTGACAAATGAGAAATTCTACGCAAAAAATTGGTAGAAAATCAGTTTCTTATGATCGGTGTAAAGTTTAATGATCTTTGTGTATTACTATTAGTGACTTGGTTATATACTAAAATGTCTTCCACTTATGATGTTTTTCTTGCGCAATTGTGACCACTGCCTTTCTTCTGTTTCAAATTTGTTTCTGGCAAGACCTGTAAACGGTAGGCATTTTCTTGCTGTAGTCTGTAGATACGAAGATCGGTGCTTTTCTATGGGAAAAATGAAGATCAAATACATGATTATGTAGAAAAAAGTTGGGATTTCTGATGGAAACTGAAAGTGACAGATGCTAAAGTCTGTTGCTCGCATCTCATGCATTTCAATAATTGTGAGATTCAGTGGAGGGACGTTCTTCCTAAAGTTTGTTCTCTATTTTTCTAAGGGACCACATATGTTCCCACTCGTTTATCTTCTGCACAAACCAAATTTTTTCACGCATTTTGTAATTTCTCGACCTCCGCAGTAGAGTTGACGATACACATTTTACATTGCTACTGAAGTAAATATGATCCAGATGTTGATTTCTTTGTGCATATATTTGATTGAAAGTATAGTATTATCTGAATAGAAAAACATAGTCTCTCGTTCTCAGTAGATAGTTGAGAATATGCTTTACTGCTTTTGAGTGCTTTAGTTCAGGTTCGACTGAATCCTACACACTATCCTAACTACTTACTCTATGTTTGGTAGATATTAAAATCAGATTTTTAGTAAATTTTAATAAAAATTGATGAGATGTGAGGTTGAAAAGTTGTGGGTTCCATGAAATATGCGTTAAAAATTAATTATTGACTTTGATTTGAGATTTTAATTGAATTTTAATCCAA
The DNA here is from genome assembly GCA_903798315.1 of Fraxinus greggii. Classification (NCBI taxonomy): domain Eukaryota; kingdom Viridiplantae; phylum Streptophyta; class Magnoliopsida; order Lamiales; family Oleaceae; genus Fraxinus; species Fraxinus greggii. The sequence continues at coordinate 3,685 of CAIGRK010378247.1, read as the reverse complement.
ATCAAATAAGCGCTTAATAGATTTCTAGGCTCATGCAATGCAAACCATGGCATGTGCAAGGAATTTGACTTACTTTTCGAATTATAAAAACTGAATATATTTAATGTCATTCGGTTCAATTTTGAACTTATAGGAATTGATTGAATTGGACTATCATTCTCGTTAGGTGAAATGACGTTCTTATAGAAGATTTTAAGAAACTATCATGTCATCGTTAGTTCTCTCGTAAACCACGAAGTTCATCAAGACTCTGATCAAATTCAAAAGACTTGATTGATTGATCAACTTGAATTTATGATGCAGATGCCTACTTCAGTCCATAAATCAATGGAGTTTTTCACACAAATTGAATGTGAGCTATGTCCTGACAATGAAACAAAATATATTTCAAGAAATTCAAAGGGGTGAACTAACTGTATAAAAACGAGGAGGTTTATGCAATTTATCAGAAGTTGTACACTTGCCTCACTAAAGTCAAAAGTTAAAAACTTTAAAGAACCAGAAACACCTAATAAATGGAAAAAATAAATAAAATGAAGTGTAAATTCTTCCAGGGGTCTCCAAACTTTTGTCAATGTGACATTAATGTTCTCAACCTTTTATTTATAGTGTTAAACTCCTTTTAACGTCGTAAACAGAGTATTTCAATCTCAAAAAAAAAAAACGTCCGTTTGGACTATAAAATGGCATTCGATAGGTGCATGATTTGAAATGGGTAAATTTTCCCAACATTTATGAGGCTGATGACCATTTAGTCAGACATCATGCATCTACCCTGTAGCCTTTTGTAGTTTAAATGGATCATTCAGGTTGGGATAGCACACTCACAGTTTTAAATGGGCGCCATATATAGAAGGTAGGAGATATGTATATCACACTTGCTAAAGGTTGGGGACCCCTTGAGATATTTACCCTAAAGTGCATCAAACAAAAATCCAACAATCTTTCTTACGATACCTCTATTTCTCTCTCCTTTGCACTGATCATGGCGAGCCTGTGGCGAGCGGCGATGGGCTCGGCCCAATCCAGCGAAAACTACGACGGAGTGGAGTTTTGGTACAACCCGGAACGGTGCGGTTGGCTGATGAAGCAAGGCGAGTACATCAAGACGTGGCGGCGCCGCTGGTTCGTGTTGAAACAAGGGAAGCTATTCTGGTTTAAGGAATCCGACGTCAATCGCGGTTCCAAGCCACGTGGAGTGATCCCGGTGGCCAATTGCCTCACAGTCAAAGGCGCTGAGGATGTACTGAATCGGCAATTTGCTTTTGAATTGTCCACTAGGTCAGAGACCATGTACTTTATAGCGGATTCGGAGAAGGAAAAGGAGGATTGGATTAATTCAATTGGGCGTTCTATTGTGCAGCACTCCAGATCAGTCACTGATAATGAGATTCTGGATTATGATAGCCGGAAATAATGAGGTTTAATTTGATTAAATACGTCAATTTTCCCTCTTCTCTCTCTCTCTCTCTCTCTCTCTCAATTAATTTGTAGTCGGTTGGAGGGATCTGAACTTAAGCCTTTATGGATGTGCTGTGGTGTATATTATGCCTTTTTATTTTCTGTTTCTTTTCCTTTTCTTTTTTGGCTCGAAAGTGTAAGAACTACTATTTTCGATGTTAATTGGAATCAAAGAATTCTGTAAATTTGCATTCTGTAGATAAATTATGTTACGAGAGTAGTAGTTTGCTTTTAAGAGTGGTTGAGAATGAGTTACAATGCTAGAATTATTTGAAGTTATGCTGATATATTGATTGGCTTTTAGCTTATTAAAACTAGTTGAACTATGATGGTTGGACTCTCTGCTGCTCATGAGTTTAGATTGATTTGATGAATAAGCCTGGGCCCGTTGGAAATTCACAATTGCTGCAGCCCATATAAAGGTTAGCTCCGGCACCTCTTTACGAAAATCCTACGTAAATTGGCTTGCTCCATTGAAAATCATCTTCTAGTAGAAGGAAGAGGAAAAAGATTTAGTTTTGGCGTGTGCCTGTGTGCATGCTATTTGAATTCTATTCAGCGTTGTTAGATTTGTCAGTTCATTCACTAGTTCAAGAGGTATTATGCTTTCCTATCCCTACAACTTATTGTTATGAAATGACGGCGCGAATCTACTTTAGACGCGCATATCGTCTTATAACATAGAGCTGAAAGTCGGTTAATGGATTCATTGTAGCTATTGCTTTGAATACACAAAAATATCTTTGGCATTGTCAATTAAGGTGTAGTTGTGGCCTGTAAGATGACTGGAGAAAAATCGGGTCCTATATTAACCTTTCACCGTTCAGTTTGTAATAAACAAAGTTGATGTGGTATCTCATTTTGAAACACGATTATTTCAATCTGTATTTGCTTATTGAGCTGTTTCAAGATAATGCTATGAAACAAGAATATTGGTCTATCATAAGAATTTTCTATTGATTCTTCGCATTCCTGTGGTATATATATATATATCTGGACAAGAGTTCTCTTTTTGTAGAATTTTGTTCCATCGGAAGGTTAGGACTGCATTACGTTAGGCTGCTTCCTATTGAATGAACGAGCATTTTTTATCCATGATGATGAATGAGGCGCATAAGGATAAAAGAGTCGTAGAACAATTGTCAACAAACATGCCCTTAGTTTTATAAATTATCAAGGTTCATACAAATCCCTTTCTCACTAGGATCTCAGGGAGAAGTTATTGATCCTAGATGAAAGAACTGGTCTAGTAGGTAGAACAAATCCATATTTGATTAAAAATTTGTAGTATGAAATCCCATGAAATTTTCTTCAATGACTATTTGGTTCTTTCAGTTGCTTTCTATATTCCGATATATCTAGCAATAAACTGAACAGAGTGGTAGAAAGGAATTTTGATAGCCGACCCTAAATTTATTAAGAATAAGGCTTGTATTCTGTTGTGGTAAAGCATCCTTTTCCCTGGCATCTAATCGACTTCGGTGAGAGCATCACTTGTGCAGAGACTTATATATGCATTTCCATTTGTCAGTTTCGACCAACATCCTGATCCAAGGATGCACGGACATCTATTTTTAGGTTTTCGATGTGTTTCAGACTACAGAAATAATTGAATATTGAATGAACAAAATGGACATTTAACTCAATTGAATAGTTAACGGAAAGAAACTGTTTGGTTATGCTACTGGTATACAGGCACGGCGTCCTCCACTTCTGTTGGACATGGATGCATTTATGTAGTTGTGAGATCAGAACACTCTATAGGTAAAATTTTATATTATTGACATCACAAGAAAGTTCTTCGACTTTTAAAGTACTTGTATCTCTCGATCTGAACTGGTTTCAGCCGGATTAGCCACCAGAAATATCTGTATGTTATCGGTTTAGCATTATCTGCCCTTCATACTGGGGAATGTTGTAATCCTCCCTGTCGGTGTCATGAGGATCTCAGTGTCGTGCCAATCTATTTAGCGACGATGATTAGGTTTGCTTAAGCAAAGCTTTCTTAAGAGCGAGTAAAGACTTACTTCTAAGAGAGTTCCCGAGTTAAAAGTGGGAGTTTGGAGTGCCCGTGGTTGAGAGGATATCTTTATGCTCAAATTAACTTCATGCGGCCATCTGATTCTGTGTATTTTATGAGATATTTTGTGTTGACCCAAAAAAATGTTGTCAACAGATGCCGGGCCCACTTGTGCTTGGTCAAGCCCAAATTCGACACGTAAAT
>CAIGRK010378233.1:0-23750 GCA_903798315.1 Fraxinus greggii | reverse complement strand
AAGCCCATCCCTCTGGAGCCAATCAATTCTACAACGACAACAGTGAGCAAGTTCAAAAGACCTGCTTGGGTAAGGAAGCCTCTTTGTCCCAAAAACACCAAGATAAGCAGGAATTCCTCTTTCCAGAGCAAATTGAATCTGATTTTGGTGCACATCATTAGGCGCTAATGACATTGCAATGATATCTGATGAAAGAAGTCAAGCCCCAAAACTTGCAACACCACAACCAACATCAAAAACTGTCCGTAAATGTCCCTCATTGTTCAGGTTATTGTTTGAAAAGCTCAGCATCTGTGGAAGGCCAAATCATGATTATAATCAGAAGTAAAATTTGTCAAACATGAGTGACACCACGCAAACAAATGATATCCCAATACGACTACAAAATAAGAAAATTTTATTCATCAAACCTATATTTCATCAGGTGATTGAAGGGTACTTTATGAGCCAGAAAGCTTACATTAGTGATAGAAGCAATGTACTTATCCGCTCCATAATGAAAATGAGTCCCTCCTCCAGGAAATTGAATCTTATCGCCTTTCACAACCATCCAGTTCTGATCAGACTTCTCATGTGCAAGGTGAGTATGAGGTATGTTTGCTTTCCAAACTTCATCTCTACTCTTTGGCCACTTAATTGGAATCTGTAACCCAGAAAAAGAGTAGGCATGGATAAGAAGGTTAAGTGAATTCCACACAACGAATACTTCAACAAATTTGTGCTACCTACTGCCTCAGCAAGGCCTCACCTTGTATCCTGAAGGAGGAGGAATTAAGCAATTGTACCGCCTTTCAGGTAAAGGGCAGTGTCTTTCATAGTGCTCCATCAAATTTAGATCCAATTTCAATCTCATTTGATATATAAGATGTCTGTCAAGACAGGGAATTATCTCCGAATGGCGGTCATCACAGACCTTCAAATTAATAAGAGAGAACAGTTATTAAATTAAATCAAACAAGAGCAACAAAATGCAAGAACTGGCCCTTCATTTTCTTCCTTAAGCAGCCATTTGCGTGTAGGTAAGCGGGCATAACTGGAAAGTTAATTTGTGCTCAATGCGATTAATAGTAAAAAGGCTTACAGGGAAGCTTTTAGGGTAGATGGCATCCTCTCCATCATCCAGCCCAAACTTCAAAGAAGATTCGTCCTGCTTACCGCCAGTATCAGAATCTTCATCACCGCTCAAATAGGATGACCCTAGACCGGCTGCCATACGCTAATGCAGACTTGCCTGCATCCTTTGAGCCACAAAATATGTACAGAAAAACAAGAAACAATGCCACAATACACACAGAAGTTAACAAGCACTTTTTCTGTCCTACATCTGATCTCCCCTTCGTCATTTATCCAGCTTCAATGTCTCTCAGAACACCTTCAGCTTCTACTTCCACCTCAAAGTTAAGATCTTATGGATTACACGATTAATTCCAAGACTGAGATTCCACAGGTTTGTTGACTGAGCAGATATCACTCAGAGCAATCTACCAAAAATAAAGCATGATGGAAAACATTTGAAATCAAATAGACAACATTTCAGAGAGTACATTCCAATATATATTTGAAACAATCACAATGCTAGGTGTGAAAAAATTTATATAGTCAACAACCACCTTCGTAAAATTTAACCTTTCCAAGACCGTGGATCACCTGATTCAATCACGTGTAATCATGATTACGCAGTCAAGAACTTAAATATTTTACAGTGACACTTGGCAGCATTAAACAGTCAGATCACTTTCGTTGTAAGGCGCCATATGATAATAAAGTTATACAAAGAACTGAAATGATAAAAAGCAACACACAAATAAATTCCCAAAGCAACCGAAGTCTGATTAGTATAATGTTCAGACGGAGTTATTTTCACAATTCCAGAAATTGCATTTTAACTTGTTATAGATTAAAATTACAACTTCGACATAAATTAGAAAGAAAACACTTAAAGATCCAAAAAGAGAGAATCTCAACTAACATATAACATTTACAAGATTATTAACAAACAGTACATGACTAACTTGATTCTTCAGTAACTTGTGCAATTAGCTGATATAAATAATCACAGCAGGATACGAGCGTCTTTAGTAGCTTTTAAGGTGAAACTAAAAAACAACTAAGTGAAATTCAGTGGATTCGATTAATTACAACCTACCTACAGCAAGTGCAACATTGCATGATTTAAGTAAAGCATTCATTTTCGAATTATCAAAACATGGTACTATTCATCCTTTTCTTTCTTTTCATAACATAAACAACCCATAGACGGTTGTATCTTTAAGCAACGATACTGTAAACCCGAATTCCGAAATACATTAAAACGCAATCTTTTTTGGTAAAACAAGTCCCACAACGCAGATCTACAAACTCCAAATTATGTAACACTTTCGTAACAGTTAAGCAATTGGCATTCAATTCCTAACAAAAAAAGAAAAAAAAAATGCAACCAGGTTGTAGTATGTGCTTACAGGAACAGAGTAGCGAACTGGACAGATCCGAAATGGATTATTTGAAATGGTTACTCAAATAAATTGTAAATTTGATACGAAAGCGAATCTAAGAAGACCCAAGATTGATATTGATTTATGTACACACAACAATAATGGGGTTAGATCTCAGTTCAGAGCGTGCGAGATTTTACAAAAGTGGATGTCATTTTTCTATCTTTCATATTAGAAATTCAGAATTCCTGCTTGTTACCCTACGTAGCGGACGTTAACTTGGGTCAATTTGTTACTACTGATTTTGGTGTTTCTCACAAATTTTGTTTTCAACATAAAATAATGGATAATCGGAAATCGAAAGTGAATTATTTGGTACGCACTCGGCTTTGAAGAAACACATAGCAATTAAGTTGACTTGGAAGATTTGAGAATCCGAATTATCTTAAAATTGAAGTATTTGAGTGTTGTTGAAACTCTTACGTTCAAGATAGGTATCGAATGATCCGATATTTGCATATTTTGTTTCATTGAGCCTCAAATTGAAAGTTTGAAAATATAATTAATGATTTTTAGTTAAATTTGATGTTATTTTGATTATCGATGGTGTTAATAATGTGTACCGCAATATTTGATGCCAACATTTGAAATTCTAAAGATCAAATTAGAATATGATGATCCGATTAACAATGCATCAACTCAATCGCTGATTTAATTTTGGAAAGAAGAAATTCTTTATTAATTAAAAAAAAATTCACAAACAACTTCATTCCATAAGAATGCCAATATTTTTATATATAATTCATTCAATCCGAGATTGGACACTGGAAAAACACAATTACGAAAGGATTAAATCATTCTCTTTATTTTATTTTTATTTTGGATGACTCGGGTGTCCAAGTATCACCCGACTAATATTGAGGAGTGGCGGCCTTCCCCCCGGTTCTTCACCCGAGTTAATCCGGATGCGGCCACAACTTATACACACTTGAGCCGGATATTCAACGATTTTCCTCCACGTGGACCTCTGCCTTCCAACATTTAAATGTTGCTTTCGAACATAAATGTTGCCTTTCAGCTGTCGTGGGGATTCGAACTTTCGATACTCCGTAGAGAAACATCCTGCTTTATCACTGCGTCATGTCCGTGGGGGCAAAAAAAGCACTCTCTTTATTGGTAACACAACAGATGATCATAACTACCATTTTTTTTCGTGTGTACGTGTTGTTCAACTAATTATTTATTATAATAAATTATCATGAAGATGGGTTATTAAGCCGTTGAGTGCATGTAATATATTAGTCGGCAACCAGTCTAACAATTTTCCATAATTTGAAGCGATTACGACCGCTCGTGTATAGTTGTCAACGTATACATCGCATCCACAATTGAGTGACAAAAATTCAACCATAATAATTGAGCTAACATTATTATTATTATTATTGTAAAGATTGAATAAAGTCTGTCGGTGTTCTGATAAAGGAACAATTAGCTCAAGTTTCAGCTGTGGGCCTAAGGAAATTTACACATACAGCACTAAATTCTCGTGAAAAAAATCATAGTGCTCTTCGTACCAATCCATTATAGATTGCTGGAGGGAGCTTTAACAATTGATGAATAATACTAATGTTGATGGTCAATAGTTTAAGCGTCAATAAAGTAATATTTACTTATTAAAGTTTAGGGGTGACAAATGAATCGAACGCCTTGTGAGCTCGACTTGGTTCATGGATGATTCGAATTCGTTTTGAGATGAGCCATATGTTGAACTGATCTTACATCATTTTTCACGAGTCAAGTCTGTTCAGCTCGTGAAGCTCATGAGTCAACTCACTTTTTGAGTTGTTTTAATAATTTTTTTTGGAAAAATAGCTTTTTGAGGTTTATTTTGTTAATTTATTTAAAACAGAACCCATATTTTGGGCACACTCGACTCGTGCCTAGATGAGCTTGATCGGCCAATTGTCACCTTTATTAGACCTTTTCAATGTGGAAATATGAATCCATTTAAGAAGTCCAATCATTTATTTGACATATACATTGCTAACTATTTATAACAATCTAAATAAATAGCATTACACATAACAATTCCAACGAGAGAATGTTGAACTCTTTATACCATTCGACCACCATTAACCGACACAATCAATGGGCTTAAGAGTATCATGACGGTCTCGAACGATTTCTTCCACAACCCAAACTTGACCCTAATATCACACTTATTGAATCAAGCTTCCAACCATCTTATTTGAAAGTCATGATTATCAATTCAAGAATTGTGCCACTCAAATTATGGTAGTCGAATATCCAATTTTCCCTCATCGAATCATTTCAGGTCATATGTTTAAAGCTCTATCCTTAAATATTGTATAATTGTATTGCCAATCATTCGTTTTTCACAAAAATAAATTGTAGCATAACACTAGCAATGTCAAAAAAGCTCGGCGGCCCGGGCTCAGCCTGTAAAAAGTCCAAGCCGGGCCGGCTCGTGGCTCGGTGACATCGAATCGAGGCTCGGGCCGAGCACCAATTTGAGGCGTCGACTCGAGCCCGGCTCGTCACCGGCCAGTGTCACCGGCCGAGCCGAGCTGTTTTTTTTTTTAATTTAAGATGTATTTTTTTAATATATTAATATTTAGTTACTATTTATAATATGTATAAATTGCACAAATTTTAAAAGCAATATAAAAAATTATAGATTTATAACGAATTTTGAAAAACGAACACAAGTCGGCTCGGCTTGGCCCGCTAAGGCTCGAGCCGAAAGTTCGGACCGAGCCTCATTATTTTGACCGAGCTTTTGCTCGGCTCGGCTCGGCTCGGCTAGGATCCAAAAAAGTTCGGACATGTTTTGTCGAATCAAGCCCGAATTTTGAGTTTCGGCTCGTGGCTCGGCTCAACTCGTTGACATGACTACATAACACTAAGAGAAGACCAGGCACATTCTCGTATGATTAATGCTATATGTACATCATTTCTTACAATATGGTTGACATTGTCCCTATGTGAAAGAAATATGTGTAGTGATATGTGTTGACGTATGGTTCATCTTATGTTTTGATTATAACAAATCAAGTATCTTTTATCCTTAACATTTACATTCGAGTCTTCATTGTTATATGTTACGAACTTCATGGAAATCGAGCATTCACAATCAAGCTTGGAAATAATCAAGCACTCGCGCTGAAATCAATCGGAGGCAAATCAAGCACTTGTGCCAAATTCAAAATCGAGCAACAAATCAAGCACTCACGACAAATCAATTGAAGATATTAGAATTATATGTTTGAACTCACTTGTAAAGGTAAAACAGTTCAATTCTTAGCAATGAATCACAACAAGCTCATAAGTTAAAATTTTATGCACGAAATAAACTTTTCAAATAACGCTCGCATAAAAATTATTATCGATATGATAAAATCTTCACTTGACTCTTAAACTCTTTACCAATGATATTTATTTTGAAAAGATAAATAAATATGTCCCTCGAGAATTTACACTTGCTAAAATAATCAAGAAAAAAGAAAACCAGAAATTTCTAGTCGGCGAACATTCAGTGGATCTGGCGGACGTCCAGTGGGTCCAACGGTCAAAATTCTTATCGTTCTAATTTCTGACGTACAACGACTAATTTCAGTCATCCGGTCAGCTGCGGAGGTCGAGCAAGGGTCGTCTAGTTGGTCAGAACTTTTTTGCGTTTTGATTATTATAAATACCACATCACTTTACATTCAATGTTACACATTCAAGAGCATTCAAGTGAGATATTTTTGAACAAACTTTTGATGAAATCAACTTTTGAAAATCATTCTACACATCAAATGTTTTCATATCTAACACTTGAGCTTCGTTCATTGCTATTTATTAAAGTGTTAGTCTATTTCTCTCTTTATACTTAATTGTAATTATATCATTTATTAAGAGAGAAGTTTCAATTTGTAAAACCAATTCCCTTTGAACTTATGGGTCTAGTTGAGATTCCCTCAATGATGTAAAATGATCAGTGCTCCTTGTTTGTTAGTCACTGGAAGCTTTGTAAATGGTTGGATTGCACCACAAGTCAATCAATATAGTGAAAGTGGCATTGCTCATGTCGGAGAGCTTGGTAACAGAGGACATAAATCATTGTGTTAGATCGAACGTCCATAATTATATCGTTTGAATTCTCTATCACTCTTTACTTATTGCTTTCATATTCATGCTTATTATTTAAATTGATCTATCTAGTTATTGCATACTTGATTATTGATTAATTTTTTGAAATGGTTTTTAAAACCAATTCACCCCCTCTTGGTTAGTTATTCTTGGGCTATCAATATAATGAATGAGTTTAAAATCAAGAGTGTAGATGTTGCCACGTGGAAGAGTGTAAATGAAAGTGTAAGAGAAAGTGTACATGTAGCATGATTGTTCTTGTATTGTCTACATCAATTTAGAATTGAGACAAAAAAAATCTCAGGGCAATCTACATGGCAGTGTTCTAACAAAAGAACAGTCTTTGGATCGGACAAAGGGCCTTTTTCAGCCTTACACTGAAAAGGAAAAATAGAAAAAGCCAAAATGGCCCGACATAAACACAGATATCCACGTGGGTTGGACATGGCTTATGGGCCCACTAACGATGGGTCAGCTCAAACTGAAGTTATAAAATTGATGAATGATGAGCAAATTCAGAGGGATTCTCGTACCATTTATTTTCAGACAAATTCTTTTTTGGATTTTTTTATTTTCTTTCATATATGGGATGAAATAAATGGGTTTGTGAAAATGACACTTGATGCTTGTTGATTTTAGCATTGAACATCAATAGCTTCCAATAATGGATTTAATATGCAAAGAAAGAGACTATGAGCCTCATCTCGGATCCCATTTTGGTGTGAGGAGATAATAATATTTAGGGTTTCTTGAATTTACAATAAGAAAAAAGACAGTGGACTTGGATTCTTTGATAATTCGTTAGGATGAGAACAATCCAATTTTGGTCAATGATTTCGCGGGGTACCTTTCTTTTTGGCACAGAAAGGGATACCATGGACAGTAGTCTGCTCCATAAAACTGCCTTCTACATTTTCTCAATCATTTGGGATGTAAGAAAATTTGATTACAATTTATAGAAAGCTTACAACAAAGAATTTGAATGTATTGAAAGTAAATTGATCATTGATAGATGAAAGCAGAAAAATACAATTATTAGTGCAGGGCGGACACTAATGAGTTTGAAAGATTTTTGAATAACTAATACCTCCTATAATAGCTTGCGGAACAAAAATCTAAGTGACTGGAGTATATGTTTAAATAATGATGAATCATACTAAATATTTACAAATATCAGAGCTATTTTATAACCGAAATAAACTATTACAATTGAAAAGAAATTATAACTTAAACTTAAAATAATATTTATAATGTGAGGCCGAAATTGGGAAAGTTGAGGCTATGAGTAGGTCAAGGGGCTAAGTGAAGCTGCGATCCTTGACATTCTCCACAATTTGCTTTGGCGACATCTTCGATGCTATTAGTATATGATATTATTCAATTAGAGGTTTGAAGGCTTCAAGATCGTTTGCTCTTTCCCAATTATTCTCCTCACTGCTACATCCACTCCATTTGACTAAATACTCTTGATGATCCTCCCTGAAAGCTCGAGTAATATGGTGGCCAAGAATAACTTCAACAACGTTCTTTCTTGCTTTATTCAATTCAAACACAGGTCGTTTTGGCTTATTTCTGAATGTATCCTCCTTATCTGCAAAAAAAAAAAATGGTTTGAGTACATTGACATGGAGGACATTGTGTATTTTGCACCATGAAGGAAGTTCTACTTCATAAATGACTCTTCCAATTTTCTTCACGATGGGTAATGATCCAATATATTTCAGCACTAGTCTTGAATATTTCCCTCTTGTTGTTTATAGCAATTTCTTTCGAAAAGTTTAACCATCACCACATTTTTAACATTAAATTCAAGAAATGACATTTTAAATCAGCAGGCTTTTTGTACTATTTCTGAGCTTCCTCAAGATAGTTTCGAGCAATTTTAATGTTTTGTTTCCACTCTTGAGATTAGTTTTTTCCTTGAGGGGATGTGGTACTAAGATTGATATCCACAATATGAGGGAGTAATGGTTGATGGCTCATCATGATCTCAAAAGGACTCATATGGGTGAAAGAGTTATTTTGGGCATTAAAACAAATCTGAACCGCATCAAAAAGTTTCATCCAATTTTTCTGTGAAGTAGAGATAAAGTGTTGAAAATATTTCTCTAGTATAGAATTGAAGCGCTCCGTCTACCCGTCTGATTGAGGGTGAAAACTAGAACACGTGCTCAAAGTTGAACCAAGATGTTTGAACAACTCGGTCTAACATATGCCAGTAAAACTAGGATCCTAATTACTGATGATTTCCTTAGGTAGCCCCCAATATTTGACAATATGTTTAAAGAAGAGCTGAGCAGTTTCTTCAGCGGATACATAGTTACGCGCTCTGATGAATGTTGCATACTTTGATAGAAGGTCTACCATGATGATAATAGTGCCAAAATCCTCAACTTTTGGCAATCCAATAATGTAGTCTATTGATACATTCTCAAAGGGCCTGGTTAGGATGGAAAGAGGCTATAGCAAGAGTGCCTTTTTCTAATGGTTTATCTTATCTTGCTAACATACAAGACAAGTTTTCACATAAGTTGCAATATCATCCCGCATTTGTGGCCAATATTATGCACGTTGTAATAGTGCACAACTACGTTGATCTCCAGGATGTCCAGCCCACAACGTATCATTGTATTCCATGATTAAGTATTTCTTCAAATCCCTGTCCTTCTGAACATATAGGCGGCTTCCTTTTGTCATCACTAGACCTCCATCAAGCCAGAATTGTCAAGTCTTGCACTACTTAATGAGATCGACCAAATATTATGTTGTTGGGTCATTTTCCAAAAGTGCTTGTATTTGAATCTCGTGTTTGTAGTAACTTCACTCCCTGAAAGAGCGGCTATTGAGTAAATGGTAGCCAAGTCAGCCCGATGACTAAAGGCATCAGCAACATGATTATTGGAATCGGGATGATTCTCCAACATAAAGTTGAACTCTGANAGACTTCTATCGAGCTAGAACTGTCGAGTTTTACCCTGCTTGATGAGGTCGACCAAATATTGAGTAGCCGGGTCCTTATCCAAAAGCGCCTGAATTTGATCCATTGTAATTATGGTAACAGTGTTCCCGTGAAAAGAGCAGCCATAGAGTAAATGATGGCCAAGTTGGTCTGCCGATTGAGAGCATCAGCAATATGATTACTAGATCCAAGACGATAATAAGCATAAAGTTGAACTCTGAAAGAAGTTCTTGCTAAAAAGCCAGGTTACTCGATAGTTTTGATTGTAACATGAAATGACTAACTACGGTATTATCAGTATTCACAATAAATGGAGACTCAAGTAGGTAGTGACTCCATACTCTAAGGCAATGAACTACCGCCAACAATTCATTTTTGTGCGCTGTGTAAAGGCGTTCTGCATTATTCAATTTTCGAATTTCATAAGCGGTCGTATGCCCTTCTTGCATGATGACATCTTCGACAGCAAAATTTGAAGCATTCGTCTGAACTTCAAATGGTTTAGTTATATCCAGTAAGGCCAATACTGGATTCGTCCACATTGACTTCTTCAATTTCTTGAAAGCGATTTGTCATTGTGCTGACCACTCCCAAGCTTTTTCCTTCTTCATTAATTTGGTCAGTGGTAGTGCAATTCAAAGATCCTTTCACGAATCTTCGGTAGTAATTGCATAACCCAAGAAATGAATGCACATCATGTACATTCTTTGGTGATTTCCATCTTTCATGGCTATAACATTCTTTGAATCCATGCGGATTTTACCTCATTCAATGAAGTGACCCAAGAAACTGATAGAAGTCTAAGCGAATGAGCATTTGGATAGTTTGGCATAGATTTCATTATCTCGTAGCCGATTGAAATCATGTCTCAGATGTTCCTCCAATGTTTCACTATAGATTGCAATGTTGTCCTAGTGCACTGCCACAAAGTCATCTAGATCAATCTTTGTATAATACTTCACCTTGCTTGGTCAGTCAAAGCAATCCACCACCTACAGAATAAGATACCTATTCTTCATAGTGATCTTATTCAAGGCTCAATAGTCGCAGCACATTCTAAGAGAACCATTAGCCTTTTTTTGAAACAAAATAGGAGCTCTACATGGTGATTTCACAGGCACAATAATCTCACTCTCCAATAATTCTCCCAATTGTTTCCTAAGCTCTTGGTTGAGCAGTTGAATTAATGGCTTTGACCTTTCCACTACCTTTCTCCAGAACAAATCTGAGTCGCTGTACTTCGATACTTGCAAGGTAGTTATGTGTAGCACCAGTATCCATCATAGCCCTAATTAACTTTCCATTGATCTTCACATCAATGAACATTAAGCCCTTGGCCCTACAAATTCGGGCTTTCAATTCTTCCATTTTTACTTCTTTCAAAGGAACATCATCTTTTTGGCATCCTAGTCAGACGGTGTGTTGCACCGATGTTACAATACACCAACTACATCCACATCCTCTTTAGAGTCGGTCTCACCGTGATAGCTAGCTTGTAGGGCATCTTAATTTGAACTTGAATCCGCCATTTGCTGGTTGACAATATGAAGGACACTTCAACACCCGATGAGATCCTTTACATGAAAAGCACACCAATTTAAGAGTGGTATCAGATCTACACTCAGGTGCCTTTCCTTTGTTCCAATTGTTACTATGGCTACCATTATAGTTGCAACGAATGCTATTTTGATAATTTCCCTGAAAATTACTCTAATGGGGTGCCTTGATATGCTCCTCTCCTATTATGATAGTGACACTTCCCCAATTTAAGTTTGAGCTAGGTTTGAAAGGTTTATTTCCACCTCCAATAGCTTGACAATTCTCCGAGGGCCGAACTTTCTTCCGTTCCGATTGATAGTTACTTAAACATTCGACGGCTCTCATAGCCACACTCAAATTGGTGACCTTTCCCCTTTAAAATTCCGTGCGTGTACACGATTTCAACCTTCCATGAAGATGAAGAACTTATCATTTTTTGACGTCTCGAATAATTAGCATGTATCCGGTAAAGCTTTCACATACTACCTAATCAAGCTTGTATGTTTTAGTTCCTGTAGCGCCCGTCGGGCCTGATATTTCACATTTTTGGGGAAAAATTGTGATCGGATTGCTTCCTAGAGAAGATCCTAAGAATCTATTCGGATCGTGTTAGCCGAATATCTACATATTTTTTCTGCCACCATAATTTTTCATCTGCACCTAGATACATGGTAGCTGTCGTTACCTTTCTTGCTTCGTCTTCAATCGAAGTTGCAAGAAAGTATTGTTCCATGTCAATAAGAAGTTTTCAACTTTTTTTGCATCACGTGCCCCTCCAAAGGTACATGGTTCCAGGATTCTGAGCCTAGGAGTATACTTTTGTACAGGGGCTTACCCATTGCCAACCACATGCTATGGTACTCGTAATTGAGTTCTCAACGCTTCAATTTCATCATGTAGATTAGGACAACTTCAATTTTATATGTAATTTAGGAATTTTCGTCTCAGATCTCAACCTTTTTTCCTCGAAGTCTTCCACAGTATAACACAACCTATTAGTTATCTCATCTAGGACTGGACATGATCCGATTCCATTCGGAAGAAAACCGAACCGAACCCAAACTTTTGGGTATTTAATAAATGGAATCATCAGGTCTAAATTTAATAATGGAACCATTCGGGTTCGGTTCCATTCAATTCAGTTCGATTCTATTCGGTTCCCGGGTTCCGTACAATAATTAATTTTTTTATACTTACAACAACGTTACATTAATTCGACTTGACATATTGAAGCTTAACTCTTACAAAATAACATGGTTCAATCTCGTGATATTTTTTGTGCATCTCTTTGTTGAGTTATTTATAAATTTGACTCTTAAAATCACAGTAAGAGGAAGATGGCGAGTTCACAATAAGAGAATAACAGAAATGACACTACAATAGAATAAGAGATTTGAGTAAAATTTAGGTCAATTTGATTAAGTTGTTCTTGACTGAAAATTAGAAATTGCAAAATCATATTTTGGGTTTGGACTAAATTAATTAGTTAGCAAATTTATTTAGAGAAAAATAAAATAATTCGACTTATTTATGATAAGAAATTTAAAAAAATTAGGGAGATCTTCTTCTTGGTCTAGAGCAGAGAACCGAACCAAATCTGTCGATTCTCGATTTAGATACCCATTCGGATAATTAACTTAAGAAGAACCGTCTGGTTTGGTTCGGGTCCAATTCGATTCAAGAGTTTTGTCTAGCTCTAGTCTCATCAGAATAATCTATGCACTGTTTAGTTCTTTTCTTTTGAGGATCACCCACTTCAGTGGTATGTGGATCTATAGATTTTTTATCGAGTCATGAGCTGCAGCTCATACCAACTTTCATGTGGACACTGTGTCGCAACTTTCATGGAGCACAGAAAAGGACATCATGGCAATAGTTTGCTACGTAAGACTACCTTAAGCCTTTTCTTGACCGTTTCGGGACAAAAGAAAATTTGATTATAATTTGTAGAAAGCTAACAAATGAGAATTTGAACGCATTGAAAGTAAATTGATCATTGATTGATGAAAGCTGAAAATTATAATTGATGAAAGTAAAAAATTACAATTACTGGTGCAGAGGGCAAACACCAGTAAGCTTGAAAGATTTTTGAACGACTAATATCCCCTACAATAGCTCGCAGAACAAAATCCTAAGTGACAAGAGTAGACCTTTAAATGATGAGGAATCAAACTAAATGTTTATAAATAGCTAAACAATTTTACAACTAAAATAAACTGTTACAATTGAAATGACTTAAACTAAAATAATATTTAAAATATGCAACCAAGGTTGGGGCAAACTACGGCTGCAAGTGGGCACGTAGACCATCTCCCAATTGTTTTAGAGATTGTACAGCTGAACAAATCTCAACTCCGCTTATTGAATGCTGGAAAATAGCCTCTGCTAATTGAAGGTTGGGGAAGAAGATGAAGTGGGATGGGGAAGGAGATGAGGTGGGATGGGGTGGGTTCGGTTGGAGAAGAAAATAAAATTTTAAAAATTTGGGTTTATGGTTAGCACATATAAAAAAATTGAGTATAATTTCCAAAAAAAAAATGATAATAATAAAAAATAATTGGGTACTGCAACTACAATTATTCATAATTAATTTAGGCATTTTGACTATTTTTAACAGTCAAACTAACAGATCTTGATGGCATGGAGTATTTCGAACAAAAGGTTTCGAACGTGGCCTTTTCTACGATTTCCAATAGGTAGGAGTATATCGCACATTGTCAAGTATATAGAGTCATTTATAAATTAGGAACTTGATTAAGAATGATTAGACCATTTAGCGTCTGTTTGACAGCACTTAAAATTTTGGAAACAATTTATTATATAGTGACTGTGGGCCCTTGAGTAGATATGTAGGGATATCAATATGATTTGTCGACTCGGAAGGTCCGTGGCTCGGTCGGGAAAAAGCCCGAACCAGCCGACTCCCATTTTAGGACTTCAGCTCGAGCCCGAGTTACACAGGCCATTTTCGGGCCGTGATGAGCTGAGTCGAGCCTAAAAAAATGTAATTTATAAAACTTAAAAAAATAAAAAAAATAAGAAAAGGCAGCTATAATTTTAGATGTTTACATTTTTAATTTTTTTTTAATTTTAACTGTTTTTTATATGTCAATATTTATAATACGTATAAATTGTACAAATTCTAAATTATTGAAAAAAATAGATTTGTCACGAATTTAAAAAAAAAATGGAGCCGGTTCGGCTCGCTAATGCCCTAGCAGAAACCTCGGGTCAGGCCTAAATCTTTTGGCCGAACTTTTACTCGGTTCGGACAAAAAAAAAAAGCCCCGACCATTTTTTCTCGAGCATTCAAGTTTCAACTTGGCTCATTAACACCCCTATAGATATGTCAAATTAGATCACTTACAAAACTTTTCCCACATTTGACCTTTTATCGATTGAAAATTTTCTAACGTTTCAAAAATACCCTTCCAAAAAATGAGAGAATAAGGCAACAGATCGTGGCTTTTGGAAGAGATGCGATGAAGGGCAAGGCTGTAATTTCCAAATGCTTCA
This sequence comes from Fraxinus greggii, assembly GCA_903798315.1. Lineage (NCBI taxonomy): Eukaryota > Viridiplantae > Streptophyta > Magnoliopsida > Lamiales > Oleaceae > Fraxinus > Fraxinus greggii. The sequence goes on along the minus strand of CAIGRK010378233.1, from coordinate 9,149 downwards.
ATGAGGGCAGGAATAGAACTCCAATTTACAACTGCTGTAAGGGTATTAAAGTAATAAAAGGTATCCCTTCGAGGGTGGCCGCGTTGGTAGAGAAGGTGAATGCGGAGATCAAAGGTCACGAGTTCGAATGTCTCGCCAACACTTCTTCGGTCAGCCCGTCACATTGGGCTTGTCAAGCGCGATTTACCTTTTCTATATGATTTGCGGACTACTGTACATGGAGCGGAGTTTACCTAGTGCGTACTCATAGTGGTCGGGTCTCCGCCCCTTCGGGCTGATCGGAGCTCCGCAGCAGGTAGCGGCTGCGGGTTTCTACGTAAAAAAAAAAAGGGTAATAGGCTGTCCGGTGGTCCAATATTTTTTAATTCATATTTTCTTATTTAAAAATGTAAAATCTCTTTAAAAAGCCAAATTAAAGGCTGTCAAACAGGTGCTTGATAAGAACAATATAAGTTTACAATACAAGTTTGATTCAATTATTATTTAAAAAAAAAGCATCAAATGAATAATAATTTACTTGGTTAAAGTTGGTTCATGGACAATAATAGTAAACGAAGTAGCTAGTTTTCAACTCTAAAAAAAAAGCAAGTTAGAACTTAACCTGGCGTTATTGTCGAACATTTAGTCTTTAATATCAAAAGCAGTCCAAATCTTCGTAAATTCTCGTGTAACACTCGTAAAAACATACCCCGCTTCAAATATTTGGATAATTGAACAAGATGAGAAATGTAGCTTCGTAGAAAATTTTATATGTAAGAGCCACTTGACGATTTAACAGAGATTTGTATAATTCCTATATTATGAAACTGATTGTGTAATGATAATAAAAAATTGAAAATTAACTTACTTCAAAAGCAATAATACGCAGGACAATGTTGCAATCAAACGCATGATTATTTTCGTCACAATAATAGATAATTTTTTATTCTTTATTGTCGTTAAATAAATCATCGTATACCATATAAGACATATTGTCAATTACTTTGTATACACTTTTACAACATACCATCGCATACATGTCGGCATCTAATAGTGTAGCTACAAGAGAGAGGAAAATGGAAGAAACCAATAATACGAGCACGACGTAAAGGGAATTATACAAACGTTACCATTTGAAGTAATTGAACTTTAATCAAAGTTTCTTCATTTGAAATCTCCAAATTTTTGTCGTGTGTATGTCTCTTGTCGAGTCATATCGCAGTAATTAAAATTTTGGAGATCTCAAATTCAAGAGAATTTGATTGGAGTCCCCAAGTACTCCCAAGTGATAATTTTAGAATACTGCTACTGCAATTTCCCTGTAACTTATCCCACCAACAAACAAACACATCCATCAACAAATTATACCTATATTTTGCAAAACATTTAAATCTTCTCGATGTTAATATTCAAGAAGAAAAAGAAGCTAAAATATTTATTCAAGTATGTTCCCAGGCGACCAACACAATGGAGTACTGGATGAAAATAATTTATATATAGTTGATAATGAAATGCCTTTCTATGCTAGTTGTTAAGGAAAAATGATGAAAAAGCACATATAAACTTAGAAAGCAAAACTCTCAATGGCTTATCTTGCAAACTAAGCACAATCAGGAACTAGACAAAATCTTAACACTTCAACCTAAAATTTTTAATTATTTCAATAGGAGAACTCGATATAGAATGTTCAAAGTTATTGCTATAAAAAGGATATATCACGTTCGGTCGTGCTTAATAGTATCTTAAAGAATAGTCCTGTCTAGCACGTTGAACACGAATCTAGATATCAACATATCATATGTTCTATTAAGTGGGCCATAATTCATTGTATTTAATTGAACCTATAATTTAATGTCACTGGTGTTGTTATCTAAGCTGATTTTAAATACAAATTACTCTATCTTAAAACCTACTTTCTTGAAGCTAGAAGCTACTTTTAAGTATTCCCAAACAAGTACAATGCCTTCTAATACTCTAAATTCTATGCATATTTAGGCCACATTTACTTCTTGGATACAAGCAAAATGCATGGATATTGAGAGATATGGGTTTTTCCTTCTTTTCCATAGATATAGATCAATATGGCCTTTAATGAATACCTAACTAAAATTTTCCGATCAAAGAGTTCATGTGAGTGTACTTCACTAACTTAATGATATCTCCTCTTTGGGGAACATATAAGATTGATATGACACAATTGAGAAATGGGTCATGGATTCACATATTAATGACCATTTGAACACACCGTTTCCCCTCCCTCAAATCACACACAATATAACGCCCATTGGTCTATAAATTTATTGTTGGAGAAGATGCAGTAATGGACATCACTTGACATGACAATAGACAAGAAAGGACAAATTGTAAGATTTTAGTTAAAGTTCCTTTAGAAGAAGCTTTCCCTTCAATTTAACCTAGTCATCATAAGATGAGTTATAAGGATTTTGGGTTGCTGTGACATGCTTCTAATTAATTTCATTTTCAGTTTCAAAATAAGTAAAAGCACAAGTAAGCAAAAGAGGAAAATTGAACTCTCCCTCCTTTCTAGCTATTTGCAGCACCAGTGACAATGTTAGTGCTGGACAAAGCTGACATTGTAATCTTCACAAAGTTACTAATTCTTTTCCTTTTATATTCAGATCCTGATTTGCAAATACCAATTAAAAAATGAAAAAAAGCACATTAAACATGATATTGCAAATCTATGACAATTTGGTCTCATAGATCTTAGTACGGCCTGCTACTTTAAAGAACTTTAAACATGACTAAAATTAGTAGTAGATGCATTATAGATACAAAAAGCATCTATATAGTTCAATATTCATAAAATCTGGGCATAGTTTTTCAACAGCAACATAAAGAAAGCTAATACATTAGAGGAAAAATTTTGGGTACCTTTCATAATCCTCATAGATTATATTTAATAATTAATACTATGAGATTTGAGTAGAAATCTCATGCAAATGGTGACAATAAATAGTACTAGATTTGATTTGGTGGTGGCGCCGGCTGCTGCTGCAGCTGTTGTGGTGGTGGTCGCTTCCTCTTTTTCTTCTCGTAGCTGATTCCCCGAGCTTTTGACTGAGAGTCTCGAACTTCACGCAAGTAAAGCCTAACTGCTCGAGCACCAAAAGGGTTTGTTTCAGGCTTGCCTCCATTTTCTTCGTAGGCCGCCCTAAGGCGGCCGATTAAGGCGTCGAGGCTGCCCCAAGCTTGGCGCAGGGGACACGGGCATGGCGCAGGCGGGTTCGGGTGGCCAAAGAAGGGGCAAAGCTGAGTGTGGACTTTAGTTTTCCCAAACTGATCCAAGTACCTGAGAAATTCAAGAACATGGGCGCCACTGCACCGGGAAAGGGATAGCGGCGGGCGGTGGTTCCTTAAGTACTGCCCAAAAGTGTTCCAATCTCGACGCTTCTGGTTCTCGTATCGACTTAGGGTAGTCGACGATGGAGAGATGGAGGATGAAGAACCAGAAGGTGATCCCACCATTGAGTTAGGGTTTTGAGGAGTATTGACAGCAAAACTGTTGATTTCAGTGATTGAAGAATCCATTTCTTGGACTGGAATTGGATCCATGTTTTTTTTTTTTTTGCAAGCTTGATCTAGAGAGCGACAGAGAGAGACAGTACTAAACAATCTGTTTTTTCTTATAATAATAAACCTAAAGTTTGATGAAACAATCCTAGGAAACCTTGAAAGGTTTTCGTTTACTTTTTATGGTGCAAACATGTGAATTGAAACTGATGATAATTTATCCTCGAAAAGGGGGAAGAAACTGTAGTTATACTCTGTGTAGAGTAATGGTAAAATGGTAAGAATGGAGGGACCTGGTTTTGGCTTTTGTGGAAATGGAAAGAAGTTGACAGTACATAGGGACATAGAGATGATAGATTGAGACAGGAGAGAAAGCTAAGGAGTGAAAATAAGGGGGGAATAATATGATTTTGTTTCTTCAACAATCAAGCTTTTTTCATTTTTTTCATTGATTGACACAAACTTTTCTATTTTTACCAAAATGTCCTCATTTCTTCTAAAAAAAACGTAACATGTACGACAAGTTCGACCGCACGATAAGTTAAGAATTTTGTTCTTTATACTATTTAGTTAACGTATACATCTCACACAGTGTCGACAATATCATTATGCGTGATTTGAGAACGACCTACTTAACTCGTCTTTAATAAATTTGATTTTCTGTCGAGTTGAAAAGTACGACGTATGCCTTAATCTTGACAACTAAATGATGATTTCAATTTGTTATTCCCAGAAACTTCATCAACAAGCCTTAATTGTCTTGACACTTTTGTGAAGAAATGCTTGTTTACCTTTGATTATGTATCCTTAGAGATTTCAAGATAACCTTGATAATTTTTGGGCCTTAAATCTACAATATATGAGTGTTCAATATAAATTTATTGATATTATATAATTATATTAATCTTGATATTATATAAATATTGAAAGGATTGATAGCATGGGACACTCACGTGTGCGGGGTCTTAGTCCTTCAGAATACGTAGTTGTTTACCATTTTCGGATCTTGCAAATTTAACTTTTTAAAAGGTCAAGCTGCCGACGCAATTAGATATTGCTATGTGAAGAACTTGAAAAAATAGAAAGAATATGTATCATAATACTTTCAGTAAGTTGATTGATGCATATTTTTATGGGTTAAATCTACCAATAATCACTCAATTTTATACTTAGTGACTCTCTCTCAACAAATGCAAGTTCCGACTTGTTAGGATTTAGGATGAGTTTTGATGAGCAGATTGTGATTAACTATAATTAATAATTTTCGAGCGACATGCAAAAATGATTTTAGCTAAATATGTATATTTTGCTATATATCCTATTCCCAAGATATGGGAACCTATTTATTTATTTATTTTTATTTTTTGAGAATGGAACTCGATTATTGAGTTGGTTTTATGTATTTATGCTAATTTTCGTATGAGAGATGGACATGCTTATCTTTAATTCTAAGGAAAATAAAAATGTTTACAAGTCACATGAGACAAAATTGTGGAATGATACTATCCAGAAATTGCTTTCTATTCTTGATATAGAATCACATAAAAGAAAATGGGATTTCTCTTTTTCTGGTTCACCCCCAGGCTACCCAATTTAATTTTGTTTAACTATGACCACTCAACTTTATATTTAGTGTTACTATAACCACCTTATTTAATTTTATTTTATTATAGTCACCCAATTTTATATAACGTTTCATCATGACTACATAATTTTATATAATATTTCATCGTGACCATCCAATTTCTTTTTAGTATTTTCACAAATTTTAAAAGGGGTAAAACGGTAACTTTGTATTATATATAAAAAACAAATTTAAAAAAAAAGTTTTTTTTATTTTAAAAACGTTTATTTTAAAATAATTTTTTATTTTATTTTAAAAACATTTTTTTAAATAAGTTTCTATTTTATTTTATTTTATTGCAGAAACCTTTTTTTAAATTAACTTTTTATTTTATTTTATTTTTCTAAGTAATATTTTTTAAAAAAAGTTTTTATTTTATTTTATTTTGAAATATTTTTTATTTTAATTTTTTAAAATTTATTTTGTATATATAATGCAAAATTATCGTTTTATCCTTTTTAAAATTAATGAAAATAGCGAAAAGAAGTTGAATGGCCATAGTGAAATGTTGTGTGAAATTGTATGACCATGATAAAGCGTTACATGAAATCGAATGGTTATGGTAAAATAAAATAAAATTGGGTGGCTATGGTAACACTAAATATAAATTTAAGTGGCCATGGTGAAATGAAATTAAATTTGATTGACATGGTGATACAAATTATAAAGTTGGATGATCATTGGTGAATTTACAAATGAAGAATAATTAAGTTAAAAGTTTGTCAATTATGATATATGATTAACGTCAAGTACTTGGGCACCGTAACATGTTTGTCAATTGTGTTGTTTCTATTTTTACCAAAACATCGTACATTCTTTTTATTAAGCGATGTGTTCCACAAGTTTGACCAGACAATAAGTTAAGAATTTTTATGTCTCGGTCTTTATAACAAAACAATGATTTCAATTTGTTACGATCAGAAGCTTCATCAATGAGTCCTAAGTGTCTCTGTCACCTTTGTGAAGAGAGTGCTTGCTTACCTTTGATCATCTGTGCTTAGAGATTTCTGGCCAGCTTTGATATTTTTGGAGCCTTAAATCTATAGTTTATATAAGGGTTTGTATGTACACTTTATGAGTTTAGCTATATGTTAAAAAAAAATAAAGAGAGAGAGAGAAAAAGGATTAATAGTATGTGGAAACTCACCCGTGTGGGATCTTAATCTCTGAGAGTATGTTAGCGTTTTTCATTTTCGAATCCTGTAAATTTGACCTTCTGAAAGGCCAAGCCGACACAATTAGATATTGCGTGTGAAGAGCTTTGCTTGCAAAAATAAAATGAACGTGTATCATAACATTTTTAGTAAGCTGATTGGAAAATAATGTTTGTCTATTATGATTTACATAATGTAAAGTACTTGATATAGTTGAAAAGACCCAAATACACGATATTAAAACAAGATACCAACAAGTAAGATAATAAGTGCACCATTAAGAAAAACGCATCCAGCAGAAACACGATTTTAAGCCAATTTTGTGAGCATGTCATAGATCACATGTTTCAAGCATTAACAATCTCCACTTTTCTATCAGAAATTGGGTTTAACAAGTGCAGCCAAGAGCAAACATTACCAATTATTTTTCATTTAGTCTAAGTACATGTATAACATCACAAAGTATCAATAGATAGCAACTTCAAACAGTTAAGAAACTTGTTTAAAGGTATTATCTTAGTTCCCACATCCGAGAGATTGATAGGAATTTTACCAATTTTCATAATTCCTTTTGATATAATATCTCTGATGAAATGATATTTAATGTCTATATATGCTTAGTCCTATCATGGAATATAAGATTTTTATTTAAATGTATGGCACTTTGATTATCAGAATATAAAATTGCATTTTCATCAACAAAGTCAAGTTCATTTAACAATCTACTTAGCCAAATCCCTTCTTTAACAGTATCAGAAGCAACAATATATTCTGCTGCAGTTGGGGATAGAGCAACAACTTTTTGTAATTGAGATTTCTAGCTTATAGTAGTATTACATAGTGTAAAGAAATAAGCAGAAATATATTTTCTTTTGTCTCTATCCTCTGCAAAATCAGAATCAGTAAACCCCTTTAACATAATTGCTCTTTTGTCCATTTTAAACACAATACCTAAATTTAAAGTACTTTTCAAGTATTTTAAAAGTCATTTTAAAGCATTCCAGTGTACTTCTCCTGGATTACTCATAAATCTACTAAGTATACTAATACTATGAGCAAGATCAAGTCTTGTACTTACCATTAGATACATGACAGATCCAACAACATTTGCATATGGAATTTTAGACATTCTAGCGAACTCTTCATCAATTTTAGGACAACATTTAGATGAAAATTAAAATGATTTGAAAGAGGTAAGGTAACAGTTTACAGTCAAACATGTTAAATATTTTCAAAAGTTTTACCATATAATCACGTTGATGCAAAAATAACATGTCCTTATCTCTATTTCTTAAAATCTGCATACCAATCTTGGCTGAGCCAAGATCCTTCATATCAAATTCAGAATTCAACTTCTATTTGATATCATCAATTTCAGATTTGTTACAACTAGCAAGTAACATGTCATCAATATAGAGAACTAAGTACAAAGAACTTTTACCTCCTTTACCTTTATAGTAGAGGCAAACATCATAATTGCTTCTTTGAAAATCATGTTTCAAAACAAAGGTGTCAAATTTTTTATACCATTGTCTCGAGGCTTGTTTAAGATCATAAAGAGATTTCTTTAACAGTCATACAACATTTTTCAGGGTTACCTTTAATAAAACCAACAGGTTGTCTCATAATGATATTTTCGTCTAAATAACAATAAAGAAAAGCAGTTTTTACATCTAATTGGTTAAGTTCCCATCTAAATTGAACAACAAAGGCAAGAATATATCTTATCGTGGTATATTTAACAACAGGGGAAAATTTCAGTATAGTCAACACCTTCCTTTTGTATGAACCCTTTAGCTATCAGTCTAACTTTATATCTAATATTTTTATTCCCCCTTTCACCTTCATTTATCTTATAGATCCACTTGTAATCAATAAGTTTTTGGACTTTAGATCTTTTAACCAATTCCCAGGTCTTATTTTTAAGGAATGAAATCATTTCATCATCCATAGCAGCTTTCCAAAGTACATATTCTTTATAGTTTATGACATCATCATAGAAGTTAGGTTCATTCTCAAATTGATCTTGATAAGTAAATAATGAAACAAAATCATCATTTTCAAACCTTGCAGAATCAGTTTGATCTCCAGTTTCAGAGATATTGTCAGTTTCAACAGGAATATCATTATCATCAAGATCAGATTCATAAACAACAAAAGCAGGAGTTTTATTTTCAATTCAAGAAGACTTCACCTCAAATTGAACATCTTTTTCAGTTAACTTATTTTCTTTCCCTTCTAAGCATGGCATAATAGACTCATTGAAGATAACATCTCTTCTAATAATCACCTTATAGCCTTTTCATTTTTAACCCATAGTCTATAGCCTTTAACATTTTTCACCATAACCCAAGAAAACACATTTAAATGATCTAGATTTACCAATATTTTGATGAGAATATGCAGCACGACCAAATATTTTCAGGTGAGAATAGTTAACAGGATTTTCAGACCAAACAGTTTCAGGCACTTCAAAATTTAAAGAACTAGTAGGGGTTCTATTTACAAGATAAGCAGCAGTTTTTACATCTTCACCCCCATAACAGTTTAGGTAAACCATAACTCAAAATCATGCATTTCACTTTATTTAATAAAGTTCTATTCATTCTTTCAGTTATGCCATTTTGTTGAGGAGTGTAAATAACTGTTCTATGTCTCAAAATGCCATGTTCTTTGAAGAAATTATTGAATTCATAATTGCAAAATTCCAAACCATTATATGTTCTTAGAGTCTTTATCTTATGATCAGTTTGGTTCTCAATTTGTATTTTTCAATCCTTAAAAATAGAAAAGGTGTCATCTTTTGATTTTACTAAGAAAATCCAGATTTTTCTTGAAAAATCATCAATGATCAAAAG
>CAIGRK010378185.1:0-10496 GCA_903798315.1 Fraxinus greggii | reverse complement strand
CAGCTCCGCAGTTAAGTGAGTGTCTGGCAAAGAGCTTTCTTCGCGTATAACAAGAGGTGATGCAGCTAGGAAGTTAACGAGTGAACATCTTTCCGAACAAGGGAGACTGGAATGCTTGCATTATCTGAAGAATGCAGTGTAATCATACAATACATGTTCTCGGCCAAATTGAAAGACCTAAGAAATTTCAATAGACCGTACTCTATAGGAAATTTATATAGTATAAATGATTTAATTAATTTTAGAGAAAGTATTAATTTGATACATTTGCCTCTTTATAGGAAACTAGGATTGGGAGATCCAAAAGCAACTTCAATAATCCCGCATTTGGTGGATAAAACATTAAAGCACCCTTTTGGAATAGTTGAAGATATGCTCATCAAGGTTGGTGACTTTATTTTTCTAGCCGATTTCATTATCCTTTACATAGAAGAAGCACATCAACTTTTTCCAATTGATTTCATTATTCTTATCAACTAGTCGTCCCTTGTTGGATTTTTAAACAATTGATATAATTCTTAAAAAAGTAGTAGAGTTTCGCCATGAATGCTCTACTTAGGCAACCATCCTACCTTGAGGATTTTAAGAAGGTGAAAATAGAAATAAGGGATGACTATGTAAGTAATCAGGAGAAGAGTTCTCCTAGTTGATTTCTACCACATTTTTGTGCTCTACTTTATCTATAACTTCAAGATTGGACTCCTATAAATACTTCACAAGGTCTAAGCTCTTCATAGGCTCAACTAACAATAAGATCATTATTGTATATATTAGAAACTTGAGAGAATTTTTTAGATTTGATACTCTAACAACTTTAGTTTCTCAGTGTATTGAAATTCTCCTCATCTTCTACATAATCTTGTGTTCGTGTGATTCTTTTTCATATTACTTGTATTATCCTCGTTCTTATTTGGTCCAGTTTACAACAAATGGTATCAGAACAATCCTAGTATTTTGTTTATTTCTAACAATTGGTATAAGAGCCAAGTTTTTTTGGCGATTTCTTGGGAGGTCCAAGTTGTTCACTAAAGTGAGGTTTGAACAAGGTCATTTGTTTCAGGATGACAACTATGAAATTTAAGATTCCCTTTTGGATCAAAATTATTGATTTTCTTTGTAGCTAATCAAGATGCGAGGAATTCTTGCTTAACGAAACTTGGATGATGCTTTGTTGGGGGTAGATAGAATGCTCGCAACAATGATGTTGTGGGAAGCCAACGCATGGGTTAACCCTACACAGATACATCTTCTTATTTCTAAAATCAAATTCTTCAGTTGGTGGTAAAGGAGAAAAGTGTCGCTGGGTTGTGGTTGAAATTGGAGCAGCTTTATATAACAAAGAGCTTGATCAGTATGTTACATTTGAAACAGTGCCTATATTTTCATCACTTTATAGAAGGTGGATCTTTGGAAGATCATCTACCGATGTTCAATGAAATCATCCTTTGGAGACCATGGAGGTCAAGTACAATAAAAAATATAAGGTAGATTTTATAATGTTTGTTGCTGCCTTCATATATGACTTTTAGAGATACTATTCTCTGTAGTAGATATACTCTTTTTATTGATGAGGTATATGATGCACTTTATTCCAAGGAGAAGATGCAGCACCTGGTCGTCTGATCTGAGGCCCAAGCAGATGGTCGTGTTATTTGTGAGAGGAAGATATGTGATCATGAGACGAAGACCGATTGCTCTGAGTAGCGGATTAGGAATAAGTTTGCTACTATAGATTAGAATGGCCATAAGAAGATTGCATTGATAGAGATCTTTTGGTGATTCCAAACGTGACGAAAATTGGATTTTTGATGCGGCTTCCACTTTTATATGTAATTTAATTGGGATTTTTTTTTATATGAAATAGTTACAAGGGGTTCCGCTGTGATAGGAAATAATGGAACTTGTAAAATAGTCGGTATTGGTAAGATCAGCATCAAGATATTTGATGGGATGTTCAGGACACTTAGCGAGACACATTCCAAGTTTAAACAGAAATATTATCTCATTGAGTACTCTTGATTCAAAATGGTACATGTATATTAGTGGAGGTGGAGTTCTGAAAGTTAGTAAACATGCCAGTTGTGTTATAGGGGCAGAAAAGTCCCGATTATATATTTTGGAAGGTTCAATGATTACTGTGGTAGTAGCTGCAGCTTATGGTTTGATAAAGTTGCCTGTGTAGTTTGTTATGATCAAGTTGCTCGTGGTGATTCGAGTATGTTTGTGACTTGGCTGGAGCTGGTAGTGAACCGGATGATTCAAGAAGGTTTGGCATACAAGGAAGTTCTACTGGTAAGTAGGGCTTGAATTTTGTTCACAATTGCCGAGTATGCCCGAAAGGGACATGATGGAAGAAGTGGAAAATGACTTGAAGAGTTTAGACTTAATTCTTTACTATGGAATTTGGGCCATGATGGAATTTATTATGTTNTCGTGGTGATTCGAGTATGTTTGTGACTTGGCTGGAGCTGGTAGTGAACCGGATGATTCAAGAAGGTTTGGCATACAAGGAAGTTCTACTGGTAAGTAGGGCTTGAATTTTGTTCACAATTGCCGAGTATGCCCGAAAGGGACATGATGGAAGAAGTGGAAAATGACTTGAAGAGTTTAGACTTAATTCTTTACTATGGAATTTGGGCCATGATGGAATTTATTATGTTACGAGTCAAATTCCATGTGATTTGAAAGTTTGGTTCATGGAGGTAGCCTAGATAATTTTGGCTGGGAAGTCTGGAATTATATGAAATCAAATTTTATCAAGCGTTGGGAATTTGATTGGGAAAAAAACTTTGGAATGAATAAAAAATGTTTTGGAAGAATTGGGACACCGACATAGGGTTGGAGAGCCCGCCACAGTTTTTGGTTTAGGAAGCAGGCTTTCCCAGCACCATCATTATGGGGATAAGAGTTCTCGTAGTTAATTTCTACCACGTTTTTAAGCTATAGTCCCAAGATTGTGCTCCTATAAAGACTCTACAAGGTGTATACTCTTCTCGGTGTGCATCGATTTAGAGGGCAAAATCCGCTGTTTTCCTTTCCGAATCACCAATTATAGTTATTTTTTGCCTTATTTTTTTGTTAATATTTCGTTTGCATGTTTAACCTAGATTACGAACCCGATTTGAGTCCGATTTTTGGGATATTATTTCTTTTATTATGTATTNTGGGGATAAGAGTTCTCGTAGTTAATTTCTACCACGTTTTTAAGCTATAGTCCCAAGATTGTGCTCCTATAAAGACTCTACAAGGTGTATACTCTTCTCGGTGTGCATCGATTTAGAGGGCAAAATCCGCTGTTTTCCTTTCCGAATCACCAATTATAGTTATTTTTTGCCTTTTTTAGTAATATTTCGTTTACCTTTTTAACCTAGATTACGAACTTGATTTGAGACCAATTTTTGGGATATTATTTCTCTTATTACGTATTTTCTTTTGGTGTGAATATTGAGATTTTGCCATTTTTGGTAAAATTCCAATAATTATGATATTTTAGCTATTTAACCCGGCTTGTGAGTTATTTTCGCATGTGGATGAATAATAAAGATTGTTCTTGTTTTCTTGACGTTTTATCTTGCGTTCTTCTCTGTTAAATATCTGTTCAACTTCAGCATACAGAATAATCACTATTCTACTCGGCGTCAGATTTTTTTCATATTGCTCATATTATTCCCATCTTTATTTCGTCTCATTTACAACATTACGTGCAGGCATGGTGTGTTCCACGTGTGAGGTGGGTGCATTTTTTTTTTTTTACAAAAACCTCATACATTCTCTATAAATTGATAAGTCAATATATACACTCCATTAATCATCATGCATGTGCACAAGAAATTGAAATCAATATTTAACATTGTCTTATATTTATAAATCATTTATATTTATGTTTTCTAAATGAAGGCTCAAAAACTCGCCAAGTTTTATAAGTTAAACCCCTCTGCTTCTTTATCAGAAGCTAATCACATTTTCAAATCCCTTTTCCAAAATTCTAGATGGAGAATGGCACAGTGTAGGCAATGGAATCAAACAACAAAATGCTTAAACATTAAGCATGTAATAGTAGAACTAGTGATGACTTGGTTTTCCATCCTCGAATGCAGTGCTTTAAGATCCCAATCCAATCCGAGCTCCACCTGGTTGCTTAAGCCCTTTTCTCTTTCTCATGAATTTGATGATGTTCCCGTTGGTGGTTTCTTTTTCTAGAAAGTGATTTTTGATACTAATAACAAAACTCTAATCTTGCGAAAAAACTATCCATTTATAGTTAATGTGCAAGGTAATGAGAAAAACGTAAATGTAATTGCTTCTTGGATTTCACCATCTCCTTATTCTCTAAGAGCTCTTGGTGTGGTATTTCTTCGAGGAGCACTACCCTGAGTGGGGCTTTGACTTGCTGCATTTCCCTCTATAACATTGGGATGAATATTTGCTCTCAACATTAAAGTATGGTGCTTCTCCCTCTTTGAACTTTTTCCATTTACGTCTTCTGATGGACACATCTTATGGGGCTTTGTGGACATTTGTGAAACAATAACATTATATAATTGAGAAAAAAAAAAAGGGCAAAAAAACCAGTTAAATGAATAGATGTTTGCCTTACCTTAGTTGATCATTAGTGAAAGTACCAACAACGTTGTTGACCACATATTCATGTCGTTCTGATTCTTTTTTCTTTCTTCATTTGTACACAGAAAATGTACAATGATATACAAACTAAAGTGTGTTTCAATTTGTAGAATATGTTTCTGTTTAATTACTTCCATTTTCCATTTCAGTATGCAAGCCATGTGGAACTAATAGTTAGCTAAAAGTAACATATAGCAGCCATAAATGATATACAGATTATTTTGCTCTAAATAACTAGCTTTAACTTTCATTCTTGAAGTTTTGTTTATTTTTCAGTACATGATATATGATTTTCTTCACATGATTTTGAAAGAAGTGAGCGAAAATGTAAGAAGTGGAGGATCTTGAGTACTTTATGTGTTATTTATTCAAAATAAAGGATTTTTCATTTTACCTCGAACATTAAATAATTTGCCAATACATTACATGACTTTGTTAGAATATATAAACACAAACACTATGTATCGCACATGCGCATTTGCAATTTATGGAAAGCTTGGTGTGTTACATATGCGAGGTGGGTGCTTTTTTTATACAAAAACTCGAACATTCTCTATAAATTCATAAATCAATACATACACTCCATTAATCACCATGTATGTGCACTGGAAATTGAAATCAATATTTAACCTTGTCTTATATTTATAAATCATTTGTATATATGCTTTCTAAATGAAGGCTCAACAACTCGCCAACTTTAAAAGTAAAACCTCTCCGCTTATTATTCACAAACTAATCACATTTTCAACTATTCCGAAATTCTAGATGGAGAATAGAACAGAGAAGACAATGGAATCAAACGACAAAATGCAGAAATATTAAGCATGTAATAGAAGAACCAGTGATGACTTGGTTTTTCCCTCCTTGAATGCAGTGCTTTGAGATCCCAATCCATAGAGCTCCACCTGCTTGCTTAAGCTCCTTTCTACTTCTAATGAATTTGCTGATGTTGCTGATTGGGTTGTTTCTTTTTTCTAGAAAGTACTTTTTGATACTTATAAGAAAACTCTAATCTTGCAAAAGAAGAATCCATCTATTTTTGATTAAAGTACATGGTAATGAGAAAAAACGTAAACAAAATTGCTTCTTGGACTTCACCATCTACTTAGTCTCTCAGAGCTCTTGGTGTGGTAGTACTTCGAGTTTGAGGCGCTATACCTTGAGTGGGGCTTTGACTCGCTGCATTTTCCCATATTACATTGGGATGATTATCTGCTCTCATTATTAAAATATGATGCTTTCCCCATTTAAACATTTTTTATTTACGTCTTCTGATGGACGCTTGTTAGGGGGCCTTGTGGACATTTATGAGGCTCGATGTATTCTTCTTTCATCTATAATTTTGCAAATAATAGCATTATGTTATTGAAAAAAAAAAAAAAAAACAAAAAATGCAAAGGACCCAGTTAAATAAATAAATGTATGCAGTACCTTAGTTGTTCATTAGTGTAAGTAACAACAACATTGTTGACCGCATAATCATGTCTTTCCAATTCTTTTTTTTTCCTTCCTATGTACACAGAAAATATACAATGACAAAAAAACTAAAGTGTGTTTTAATTTGTAGAATACGTTAGTTAGTTATTTTTTTATTTTTTAAAGTTACTTCATTTTTCATTTTAGCATGCAAGCGGCGGGAACTAATAGTTAGCTAAAAGTAACATATAGCAGCCATAAATGATATACAGATTAGTTTGTTCTAGGTAACGAGCTATAATTTTCATTCTTAAAATTTTGTTTATTTTTCAGTACATAACATGTGACTTTCTTCACGTGATTTTGAAAGAAGTGAGCGAAAAAGTAAGAGGAGGAGGATCTTTAGTACTTTATGCATTATTTATTCGAAATAAAAGATTTTTCATTTTACGTCAAACATTAAATAATTTGCAAATATATTATGTTACTTTGTTAGATTATATAAACAGAAACACTATGTATTGCACATTCAAGTATTTGCATGTTGCGGGCAAGGCGGGTGCTTTTTTTAACATAAAACTAGAACATTTTATATAAATTGAACTCCATTAATCATCATCTATGTGCACTCGAAATTGAAATCAATATTTAACTTTGATTTAATTTATAAATCATGCATAAGAATGTTTTGCAAATGAAGGCTTAACAACTTACCAACTTATAACAGTAAAACTCCTCTGCTTCTTAACCAGAAACTAATCACCCTTTCAAATCCATTTTCCAACATTCTATATGAAGGAATAAAGTGAGCGATCTGATGGAGGATAGCACCCCGGAAGGCAATGGAATCAACCAACAAAATGTAGTACCATAAAGCATGCAACAATAGAACTAGTGATGGCTTGGTTTTCCCTCCTCGAATGCATTGCTTTAAGATCCCAATCCCTATAGTTCCACCTGCTTGTTTAAGCACCCTTTCTCTCTTTTCACACGTGTCAAGGAACACTTCTCATTTTGATTCGCTTTAGTAATCATCACACCTCCTTGCATGATTTTCTTTCACGTTACCAGACACTGTATAATAAAATTAACACCGAATGTGAATTTATCATCTTTTGAATCCAAATTGGAAATCACAAAATACGCAAGTTCTGATCCCATGTGGTTCAGTAGTATATCTTCAACATATATCAACCAAGATATGTTTTATCTCTAAAGGATGCAAATATTTTTGCTATTTTCACTCATTTTTCAAGCAATTTTAGCACGTGCTAAAGAATCACAACTCATGACTTCATCTTCATCAAAATTTTTCCCTAAGTTATTTCAAGTTTTCGGACTAAAATCTTGATTACTGTAAGATTTACGAGCATGTACAAAGCATCACATAATTCTGTGCTCCTCTGGAATTTGTTGATGTTGCTGATTTGGTAGGCAGCAATGCCAAATACACAGGAAAATATTATGGGACTCAATAATCCAAAATCAAGCGAAAAAAGTTGGAATTACCCTTCTGTTTAGCGACTAACATAATATTGGTGGCTGAAAAACGCTAATAGTTACCATAGTATAGTCGCTGGTGGCCGTGCCTAATGTTAGAATAATTCTATTATGTGGACTTCCATTCGATTGCGAATTTTACGGTTTAGATGTACGGTTTGCAATGATACTATGATTATTCCCAAAATGTTGAGTGATCACTTGGGCTGTTGTACACCTGACCGATTTTATTTTTATAATGTGGTAATTTTAAGTATGTGGGTCGGAATTATGTAAACCTTAATTAGGGTTAGAATTGGTAACGAGACGGTTTTATGATTTCATATATAAAAGCTAGGTCCCCTATCATCTCCATATTGTTTATTAGCTTGCCCCATTGATAGCTAATTCTTTTGAGGAGCAAGATGATGAAGATCTAGCTCGTAATATTCACACATACAAAATGTCGTCTGCGGGTATGAATTTTAAACTATTAATTAGTATATGTGATTTTTGTTGTTAGCATGATTATTGTCAAACTACAACAATTATACAGCAATCAAAGTCATTGGTCACGTAACATTTAAAATATTATAAAAAAGTGGAATTTACCGCGCAATGTTTCCACGAGCAAATGAATGTTGGTTTCAAGCACATGGCATCAACGGCCATATATTGGTCAATGTAGATTACTTCTACCTGAGAAAAATGCTGCTCTTTTTCCCATCCTAATCTTTAGGGACCAACCAAATATATGGTCTCTGATACTCGTAATCGGCTACAATGTTTTTGTTCACAAATGAGTATAAAAAATGTAGTCCAATTTTAATGGACCAAAACATTCACCAACTAATTTTTGGTCACAAGAAGTGCCAAAAACAATCGAAAAAATGTGGGAATAATGGCGCCAGGTGTTTCAGCGACAAAACAATGATGGTTGCTATACTACTTACAACCAACGACCATTGTATGGTCTCTGGAACCTTGGCCTATTCAGTGACCATGAACTTTGGTCACTAGAAGTGTCAGCTTACAACCAGCGACCACTCAATGGTCATTGGAGGGGTCTCCTACGCGGGAAAAAATGCCAACCTTTTTGCTGACTAACCGTAAGCAATGGCGACCAATCGAATGTATGATCCCTGATGCTCCACATCAACAACCAATTATTGGTCACAAAAGAGTCAAAATATATATATATGAGCCAACCCCTTTACCAACCACCAACCCCTTTACCAACCACTTTTTGGTCGTTGATAGTGTCCTATAGCAACCATGTTTGATTGATCAGTAAAACTTTGGTCTGTCAAGCCCCATTTTTTGGTATTGAGTACTTTTTTATACTAATAAGAAAACAATAATCTTTCGAAAGAAAAAAAATTTCAATTTATAATTAACGTGCAACGTAATGAGAAAAAGGTAAATATAATTGCTTCTTGGACTACACCATCTCCTTATTCTCTTGGAGCTCTTGGTTTGGTAGTTGTTTGAGTAGCTTTACCTTGGGTGGGCTTCAACTAGCTGCATTTAGCAATACTAGATCGGGATGATTATCTGTTTTCACTACTAAAGCACGATGCTTCTCCCTCATTGAACTTGTTTCGAGCAATATTCAGATAGGCACTTCATAGGGGACCTTGTTGACATTTGTGACGCTCAATGTTCTCTTCTTTTATCAGTAGTTATGCACATCATAACATTATATAACTGAACCAAAGACACAAAAATGCAAACCGACATGTTGAATAAATAAAAGTATTCCTTACCTTGGTTATTCATTTGTGAAAGGAACAACAACGTTGTTGACCACATAACCATGTTGTTCCAAGTCTTTGTTGCTTTCTTCTTTTATACACAGAAAAATACATAGTAATAAAAAAGATAAACTGTGTTTCATTTATTAAACCTGTTTTTGTCTATTTACTTCATTTTTGGTTTCAGTGGGCAAGCCATATGGAGCTAATGGTCATGTAAAAAGAACATATAGCAGCCATAAATGATATATAAATTTATTTTGTTCTAAATAATTTCCTTTTAATTTTCAATCTTATACTTCCTTTATTTTCACTTCATAACAGGTGATTTTCTTTCACACGATTATGTAACAACGAAGGGGAAAAAGTAAGAAGCTGAGGGTCGTTTGTGAATTAAGTACTATTCATCCAATTAATTTTTTTTTTATGTTTTACCTCGTAAATATAAATAATTTTCCTATATATTATGCGATTTATTTAGAATATATAAAAACATATACTACGTATCGTACATGCGCGTATTTGCATGTTACGTGCAGGAATGGTGTGTTCCATGTGTGAGGTGGTTGCCTCTTTACAAATTTCGAGAACGCTCTCTATAAATTGAAAAACCAATATATACGCTCCATTAATCGTCATGTATGTGCACTAGAAATTAAAAATAATATTTAACTTAGATTGAAATTATAAACCATTCGTATATTTGTTTTCCAAATGAAGGCTTAACAACTAGCCAACTTTTAATGGTAAAACCTGACCGCTCTTAATCAGAAACTAATCACACTTTCAAATCCATTTCCCAAAATTTTATATATAGAGAGAAAGTGAGGGATCTGACGGAGGATAGCGGTGGAATCAACTGACAAAATGTAGAACTTATAAGTATCATACCATTTTGAAAATAAACACTTTTAATATATAATTGATACATTTTATTTATGGCATATCTGTTATTTAAATTTAAATAAATATTCTATTGAATTAAATAATAGGATACATAGATTCAAGTGCTAGTAATTTGTTATGCAAATTATATATAACTGAATCTTAAATTATCCATTATTGTAAGTAATAACGAGATATGTATATCATTATTATGAATAAACTGGCATGTGTATCATTTCTTACTTATGAATTAAGTAGTTGATCTAACATGCTAAAGTTTTGTGACACTTAGATGAACATATAGATGTTTTGTTGAGAGAACAAAATATTGTAGACTTG
>CAIGRK010378154.1:0-10529 GCA_903798315.1 Fraxinus greggii | reverse complement strand
AAGGTTACCAGCAAACCATTTCCAATAGCCATCGCGGTCCTTCTTGAAGTTGAAAAGCCTCTTGAAGTAATCCGTAAATGCAAAGTTCAAGGCCTATGGAACGTGAAAAAAAAATTAGTATAAAATGCATAAAATTAGATGAATGTTTGCAAAAATTCACGTGCAATGGAAACATGAGATTATTTGAACCTGAGTAGAGAAATAACGAACGACATTAGCAGTATTTCCCTTCCACAGTGATCCAAAACCTTCATCATGAATTGTTCTCTCGAAACAATCACCAATTCCTTTGTATGGTTCAGAGAGCCTACCGGCCTTAATCATTTCATCTTGATTTTGATTTGGATGTGTGGATTTGGATTTGGATCTGTGGGCTGGGCTGGGGTGGGTCTGAGGAAGAAGCAATTCTTTGGCCTTTTCTTTACCCCTCCATTTATGACATCCCTCTTCCTATACTGATCCACCAATATAAACACAGCATATACTGATAAACCATATATATAAGTATGTTTGGTGTGTGCTACATACAGTTTCAGACAGATCTTCATCTATTCATCTGTGTAAGGATTTGGATCTGGGGTGGGGTGGAAAATTGATGTGGGAATTGTGATTGTTTTGGAGCCTGCTCGCTCTGGTGAACCTGCATTGTTGCATTCTGGTGCATTGCAATCCCAGAAACTAGTCGTCAAGGCGGTTTCTAGACTGCAGTCTCTCCCTGGGGGAGATATGGGTGTTTTATGTGACACTGTGGTAGAAGATGTTTAGAAGCTTACTGGGTACGATAGGGTTGTGGTCTACAGATTCCACAATGATAATCACGATGAGCTTGTGTCAAAAATTAGAAGGTCTGATTTAGAGCCCTATTTGGGGTTGTACTATCATGTAACAGATATACCACTAGTTGCACGATTATTGTTCAAGCATAATCGGGTTAGGATGATTTATGACTGCCACTCCTAACCTATTAAGATAATTCAAAGTGAAGAATTGAAGCAACCACTTTGTTTGGTTAATTCAACTCTTTGAGCACCCCATGGATGTTATATGAGTACATGGCCAATATGCAGTCTATTGTATCGTTGGTGATGGCCATTCTTGTCAACGACAGTGATTTAATGAAGCTACGAGGATTGGTAGCGTGCCACCACACTCCTTCGCTATGCCCGTGAGTTCCTAATGCAGGCATTTGGGCTGCAGCTCTATATGGAGCTCAAACTGGCATAACTGGAAGCGGAGAAGAAAATTCTCTGGAAAAAAACATATTATGTGATCTTCTTCGGGATATTCCACTGGGCATTGTGACTTGGTCTCCTAGTATCATTAAACTTGTAAAGTGTGATGATGGTGCTGCTTATGTTGGTTGCTTGGTGTCACTCCAACTGAGGTACAAGTTAAAGATATTGTAAAATGGCTATTAAATAATCATGGGGACTCAACCAGGTTAAGTACAAATAGTCTTACCGATGCTGGCTATCCTAGTGCGAGTCTCCTGGGTGATGCAGTTTGTGGAATGACAATGGCTCGAATCGCATGTAGTAGTTTGCTTAGCCATTCCCCATCTGATTTTTAATTTTGGTTCAGGTCCCACACAACAAAGGAAATTAGATGGGGAGGGGGAAAGCATTGCCAAGAAGGCAAAGATGATGGAAGCAAAATGCATCCCATATCTTTATTCAAGGCCTTTCTTGAGGTAGTCAAAAGACGAAGTTTGCCATTGGAGGTTTCAGAGATTAATGTTATTCACTCTCTGTAAGTCATAATAGACATTCTTTTTAGGAGTCTGAAGACTCCGATGCTGAACTTGTTATGCATTCTCAACCGAATGATTATGATAGGCCAAAGCTGGATGAACTTAGTTCTGTGGCAGCTGAAATGGTGCGATTGATAGAGACTGCTAGTGCTCTAATATTTAGGGTGAATTTATCTGGTTTCATCAATGGATTGAATGCTAAAAGGATTGAATTAATAGGATTATAGGCCATCGATGCTATATGGAAGTCTCTAATTAATGACACCGTTCATGAAGATTCATCTGGAGTTGTCAAAAGTGTTCTGCACGAATCTATGGAAGGTAAATTCATATGACACAATAAAATTTGCTTCTGTGTATACTAAGGGTAATCTTTGTTATGTTGTCTAGTTTTCATTTGTTTAGACATTTAATCATATCAGAATAAATAAATATATAAAAGATAGATTTAAAAAATTATGAGAAAGATTTGGGTAAGTGTAGCAAATTCTGTCTCTGTATTAGAATCAATCAACCAACTTAATAGCATTCAGAATCCATGGTACAAGGCAGCATACACCCTAATTTCTAGGAGTGGGAATATAGGTTGTTAGACACTTGGCAGTGTTGTATGGGTAGGACCAGAATATTCCCTTGTATATAATTGCTTGTATTGTATTGATGTGTATATAAGGTGAATGAAAGGAAATGTTCATTAAGCTAAAAAAATTTCTCAAACAATTCTAATTTTCAACTTGGTATCAGAGCCACATGGCTAACACCAGTACAAGCAACCAATGTTCTCCAACTGAGTTGAGAACTACACCATATACTCAAACTGCTGTGAATCAGATTTCACCATTTGGGATGAACCTTACCCAAACTCAATCAGTTAAACTGGACAAGAATAACTTCTTGCTATGGAAAAACATGATCATGCCCAAAATCAAAGGGCATAACCTGGAAGGCTTCCTAATGGGGATAAAGCAGTGTCCACCAGAATTCTTAGGTGTGCAAACCACCATTGGTAGAGAAGAAGCCATAGAGATGACTCAGAATCCTGAGTATAACAAATGGATTTCAATCGACCAGCTGTTAATGGGAAGGTTGTATTTATCCATGACTCTTGCACTGAATAGACTGCTGCATGTACCTACAATTAAGAAAAATTTAATCAGTATTTCTCTACTTACAAATGATAATAATGTATTTATAGAGTTTTACCCTGATTGTTGTGTTGTTAAGAACCTACAAACGAAGAAGACTTTGCTGCAATGGATACTTAAAGATGGGCTGTATCAACTAAAATTGCCAAGTTCCAAGTCCAAACTCACAACCAAAGAGTCAAACCACCAAAATAAATCCAACTGTGTAACCTTCCCAGTGAGTCCTAATTGTGATGAGTCAACCAAAATGTCAAGTTGTTAAAGTCAGAGCTGGATGTTTGGTATAGAAGACTAGACCATCCTTCAAACCATATATTGAGTCAAGTTCTAAAGTCTTGTAATAAATTCGCCAAAGCTAATGAAAGTCCAGTTTTATGTGAATCACGTCAGTTTGGAAAATCTCATGCACTACCTTTTAACATATCTTCATCACATGGATCAAGTACATTAGACCTTGTATGTACAGATGTCCGGTGATCAGCACCAAAAAATTCTACCTTAGGTTTTAGGTACTATATCATATTTGTTGATAATCATAGCAGATTCACTTGGATGGACCCTATGAGACACAAATATGAAGCACTATATACTTTCATTTAGTTCAAAAAATTAGTAGAAAACAAGTTGGAAAGGAAGATTAAAACACTACAATCAGACTGAGGAGGGGAGTTCAGAAATTTTGACAAAATTGCCTTAGAATTAAGGATTGAATTTAGGCATTTTTGTCCATATACCTCTGTACAAAACGATTGGGCAGAAAGAAGACATAGACACATTATTGAGACTGGGCCAACACTTTTGGCTCGAGCACAAATGCCTTTATACTACTGGTGAGAATCCTTTAAAGCAGCAACATATCTGATAAATAGCATATCTACTCCTACACTTCAACATAAATCATCCTTTCAAGTATTGAATGGAAGAGACTTTGACTACAAAATGCTAAAAATGTTTGTTTACGCTTGTTACCCCTGTCTTAGACACTACCCAAGGCACAAATTCAATTCCTATTCTCAAAAGTGTGTCTTCCTTGACTATAGTGATTCATATAAAGGATATAAGTGCCTAAACTCAAGTGGTAGAATTTACATATCTAGGCATGTGGTGTTTAATGAGTTAGAATTTCCATTCAAGTCTGGTTTCCTAAACAAACATGTTCACCCACAAACTTCTGAAACTGTCATGAGTTTTCTTCCTTTTGCTGCTGAGTCCAGTCACAAAATAATGCCCCAAAGCACAGCTGATATAGGTCATCTAGTTGCATCACCTGATGTAGGCTTCACCAACAGAGAATTAGAACTTGAAGTTGAGAATGAGGTAAATGAAGAAAACAATAGTGTTGAGATCAATCAAGAAGAACCAGTTGACCACGAGGTAGTTGGTATCCAATAAGATGGATGTGGTGTTATAAATACTAGTAATGTTGTAAACATCTAGGATCAAAATGCAGCACAGAATGTTGGACATCATATGGTTACTAGAAGCAAAGTTGGAATTTTCAAACCAAAGTTTACACAAATCAGGTACTAGACAAATCAATAGATACTGAACCACAAACTATTGATGATGCATTGCTAAGTAACAATTGGAAGAAGGCTATGCAAGAAGTGTAGCCTTGATGAAAGATAAAATAGGGACACTGGTACCTCCAAAGTTTGGAATGAAGATAATTGCCAACAAATAGGTATATAGACTAAAGTATGATATAGAAGGCAAAATGCTGAGGCATAAAGCAATGTTAGTTGCCAAAGGATATCTTCAAACACCCGGAGTAGATTTTGGTAAAACGTTCAACCTTGTTATTAAGGCATCAACCCTGAAAATCACATTGTTGTGTCCAGAAACTGGCAGATCACACATGTTGATGTTGTAGCACTCCGAATTTTCTTACTATTTTCATAAGGGCCTAAACATAATATTGGTCATTTAGCAAATAAAAAAGTTCATATCTAGCCTTGTCATCACACCAAGTCCAAAAGTTAAAGTGATAAGCTTAAACAACTTATTTATATGAAGGATTTATTTTCTTTTATGTATAATTTATCGTAAATTTGGTTTGGCTATAATATTTAAGTACCATAGAAGTTGATAAAATATATCAAATATTATACTCATTTTATAGCTCGTGTTAAATAATATAAATTGGGTTCAAGAAAAATTAATTTTGAACTAGTTATGTCCAAGTTATTCTAAAAGAAAGAAAAATTTGTTATTCTTTAATATTTTATCTACATATATAATATGAAAGTAGAAAAATAAAAAGGAAAAGAAAATGAAACTTTCAAGTACGGTTTTGGGGAATTGAAAAGATGTATTACAATTTAATCAATTAAACACAATTAACCATTAACTTTGATAATAATTAGATGAAGTTAATCTAAATAATCCTTAATTAATCTAAAAACCTTTGAATTGAACTAGCCTTTTGAGTTTATTTGAAAGTTACATGTGAGATGTATATATATGTTGTGAGGGTGAAAGTGTTTTATTCTAGAAGGTTCATAAGTTCCTTTTTTTATACTCGCACTATGTTCATTCGTATATTATCATTTCAAACCACATTTTTCAGAATATTGGTGTTAATTGGGGTAAGAATATTTAGTGCAGTGGTAAATTCTTGTTTTCTTGATATTTATATATTTTTGATATGAAATACTTTAAGGCCTTATGGTCGATTTTTATGTTAAATCATTCGGGATATACCGTTTTGTCAAATATGTAAATCATACGGATATATGAATTCTTAAGAAATTTCTTGAGCTATTGGATATCGCGACCAGTTTGCTCTAAATCTAAGAATATCGGTATGTTATATCATTTTATATTTATATCATGTTAAATAAGAATGTGCACATATTTTTACTGAGTATATTCAAAATACTCACTCTTACAATAACTTTCATATTAAAACGAGTCGTGTGGATGTGGAAGATTGACCAAGTGATGCTTATGGGATCGCCAAGTAAAATTTCTAGAAACGATAAATTTCAAATTTTTATTTGAAGAACATTTTTATGTTAAATGTAGTACTCGTAATTTTAGTAGTTTTTTGAGTGTTCGAGCATTTGACATTTTAATTTTAAATTTATGTTTTGAATTCACAGTATATAAATTGTTGGTTTAACTTTTATCGATTTATCAATCAAATCACAAGTTTTGAATAAAAGTGAATTTTCGCTTAAATTAGATAAAGAATATTTTTGATAACACTTCAAGTCTATTTTTTATTTAATAATAATAATAATAATAATAATAATAATAATAATAATAATAATAAAAGAAAATGGATTTTGGGGCGTTACAGATGTAAACAACGCCTTTTTAAATGACAAGTTGAATGAGACAGTGTACATGAATTAGCCACAAGATTTTGTGGATCAGAAAAATTCACTTTTGCGTGCAAATTGGAAAAGGTTTTGTATGGACTGAAGCAGGCTCCAAGAGCGTGGCATGAGAAGCGGAAGAATACTCTATTGAAATGGAATTTCAAGTAACTCAAGGCAGATAACTCACTATTCTTCTTAGCAAATGGAAGAGATGTATTGTTTGCACTGGTTTATGTGGATGATATAGTAATAATAGGGAACGATTATCAACAACTGTAGGAGTTTATTGACAAGCTGTACACTTGTTTTGCTTTTAAGGACGTGTGAAGCCTTAGTCAATTTTTGGGTATAGAGGTGTATTGAGATACAACGAGATTGTACTTGACTCAAAAAAACATGTTATTGATTTAAGAAGTTTAGCTATGAGAATTTGAAACCAAGTTTAACACATGTGGCAGTAGGCAAGTTGATCTCTAAGACTGTAGGACAAATCATGAAAGATCAAACTCTATGCTCATATAAGACCTGGTATCACTTATTCTGTAAATAAAAGGAGCCAATTTCTTTAAACACCTACAGATGCTCATCAAAAGGCTCTTAAGAGGGTGTTCATATACTTGAAGGGTGCACCAAAACCATGGTCTTGTTATTCTGAAAAGTCATAACCTAGATAACTGCATTTAGAGATTCTGACTGGGCATCATATCCAGATGATAGAACGTCTACTGCGGCTATTGTGTAATCTTGGAGATAATTTGGTATTTTGGTGTTCTAAGAGGCAACATGTTGTTGCCAGGCCAAGTACAAATGCTGAATACAGAGCACTGGCTCATAGTGCATGAGAAATCACATGGATACAGTCTTTGATGAAGGAATTGAAAATACCACAGAAGTCAGTTCGAAAAATCTGGCATGACAATCTGAGTGCAAGTGCACTGGCTTCAAATCCGATTTACCATGCACGCACCATGCATATAGAGCTGGATGTTCATCTGTAAAAGACAAAGTTCTAAGAAAAGAATTGGAAATACACTGTTCTACCATCAGATCAAACTGCAGATTTATTGACAATACCTCTTGCTCATTCAAGATTCTTATTCTTTAGAGACAAACTTGGAATGGTAGAGACACACTCCACCTTGAGGGGGGTGTTATAATCAATCAACCGACTTAACAACATTCAAAATCCATGGTGCAATGCAACATACACCCTGATTTCTAGGAGTGGGAATATAGGTTGTTCGCCACTTGACGGTATTGTATGGGTAGGACCAGATTATTCCCTTGTATGTAATTGCTTGTATCATATTGATGTGTATATAAGATGAACGAAAGGAAAGGTTCATTGAGCTGAAAATCATTCTCAAACAATTCTAATTCTCAACTCTCTGCATATGGTTAATGCACTTTGAATTCAGGTGAGGAAGACAAAAATGTTGAATTAAAGATCCCGAGGTTTGGGATGCACGTACCAAACTCAGTCATATACCTTATTGTTAATGCATGCACGAACAGGGACTGCAAAGGTGGTGTTGTTGGAGTATGCTTCGTGTGTCAAGATGTTACATCTAAGAAAATTGTGATGGATAAGTTCACCCGCCTGGAAGCGGATTATAAGGCTATCATACAAAGTCCAAATCCACTAATTCCTCCAATGTTTGCTGCTGATGAGAATGCATACTGTTCTGAGTGGAATGCAGCCATGAAAAAACTATCTAGTTGGAAGAGACATGAGATTCTTGGAAAGATGCTTCCGGGGGATATTTTTGGGAATTTTTGTTGGCTTAAATGTCAAGAGACACTCGCTAAATTTATGATTCTTTTGCACTAAGCAATTGTTGCCATGATGTTGAAAATCTTCCTTTTTGGCTTTTTTGATAGGAAAAGGGGTTTCGTGAAGGTTCTCTTGACAGTAAATTAGAGGACAGACGAGGGCAACAATATAATAGATTGATTTTGCTTCTTGCAGACTCTAGAGATTAACCAAAATCAGTGGATATGAGATAAACAAGCAGAAGAAGGAAATGTTTCAAAACTCGAAGAGTTGGCTTACATTCGGCAGGAGACAAAAAATCCCTTGAATGGAATTCGTTTCATCCATCAACTCCTAGAAGGTTCAACTATTTCAGACAACTAGAAACAACTTCTAGAGACTAGCGACGCTTGTTAAATACAAATACTCTGCATTATCAACGATGTACCTTTTGCAAGTTTAGAATAAGGGTCAGCCTCTGTACATTGGATAAGAAATGAGCCTGAGAATTTATTTACTTCAAGATATATGTGATAATTATTATATGAATTCTTCAAAAATAGAAGTAGATTCCCAGCCATTTTTTTCTCTTTATGCTGTAATTAATTATCTTATCAATCCATTTAAAATGGTATCAGAATACCGTTACATCATCTTTAGTTAATTCTTAAATTGTTTATAGTTTTTTTTTTTCTTTTTTTTAACTTCCGAGCATTGTAGCTTTCGTGACATAGATGGTCGATTAGTCTAATGACAATAAAGAACAAACTCACACACGAATATGAGATGTTACCTCTATTTTGACATTTTGGCTTGATCTCATTAAAAGGCTTTCTAGTGTATGATACTTTCTCTTGGTTCCAGCAGCAGGTTGGAGCTAAAGATGGAAGAATTTATTTTGGGAGATCTTATAGACGTTATTGTTTGTCAAATAATGATCTTGTTGAAGGAAAAGAATTTACAACTAGTACATGATATCTCTAATGAAAATAAATATCTTTGCTTATGCAGGGATCGGATCAAGTTTCAGATTGTTTTTGCTAATTTCTTTCTTAGTATAATGCATTATTCGCCGTCTCCAGATGGTTGGGTGGAAATTAAAGTGTGCCCTGGGGTGAAGCTAAAACAAGATGGGAATGAGTTCGTTCATCTAGAGTTCAGGTATTATAAAGCTAAATAAATTGATATTCAGTTGGTCATTCTGTATTTGTACATACTGTATTGTTGCGTTACTCTTTCTAGCTTAATTGCTTAAATCATTTCGCTTACTTGTATTCCATTATGACTATTTTGCACGTATATCATAAATGAAAATTCTTTTGCACCTTATTTGGAGAAATAGACGACGCACTAATAGCTCGATCTAGGGATGGCAACGGGGAAGAGCAGGGTCAGGGCAACCTCTCCCCGCCCCCCGCCCCTCCCAGCCCAGCCCAGCCCAGCCCAGCAATTCCTCGTCCCTGCCCCGTTACCTCTTTAAGGCGGGGCGGGTCCCTTGCCCCGTTTACTACACAATTTAATTTTTTTAAGTTTTTGATAATTTATTTTATTGCCTCCATTTATTAGATTGAGACAAATAATTTTAGTTATCATTTCCTACTAGACCTCATGAAATTTTTTATTTAAAGTATTGAATTTTAAAAAAATAAAAAAAATAAACGGGGTGGGGCGTTACCCGTTGCCCGTCCCGGGGCAAAATTCCACACCCGTCCCCGACTCGAATACCCAATTAAGTGGGTAATTCTCGCCCCATTCTGGGCGTGGCTCCGCGGATATTGGGTTTGTTGAATTTCTTTGTCATCCTTAGCCCAGTCAAGTTTTATGGAATTTTGTCACATAGTTTCAAATAGTTATTTGAAGATACCAAAGGGAACATTGTTTGAATATGGTTGCTTAAGTATCATAACTCATGTTGCTATTGAAGTGTCCTTGAATTTAGGGAGAACTATTTTTGAACTCGAGAAATTCGAAGAAAGTATTCTTGTGGCACGTGCGCTTAATTTACCTCTAATATGCCGCATTTATAGAAACTCTTTCGGGGTATAGAAAACTTCAAGTTGTATTATGGTCTTTGCATAGAGTACATAGATTTATTTTATGTTGCTTATTTATTTTATCTTTATTTGATGTGTGATTTACCCTTAACATGGATCAATTTGCTCGTTTAACCTTAATGGGCTTTGATACTATGTAGAGACTTCGGGATCCATCTAAGAAGGTCAACCTTTTCAAGAGTAATAGTCTAAGCTCTTATATATTGTATACTTATTTCATCTTTCTTCGATATAAGATTTGCTCTTAACAAGAAGAGCTTCTGTTAAATTCCTTCAACATCTTTGCAGTGGTGCAAAAATGCATCGATGCACTATAAGATGTATTTTGCTTTTTTCATGGGAAGCACTTCTGTTATAGTCTTTCAACCTCAGGAGTGAACAAATGTGCCTGGGAAACTATAAGTTGTATTCTTCTCTTTGCATAGGAAATACTTTTATTCAACCATATTTCTTGGGGGTTAAAAATGTGGGAACAATACGTTTCTAAGGTATTTACTTTAC
>CAIGRK010378035.1:0-17761 GCA_903798315.1 Fraxinus greggii | reverse complement strand
TCCTGTGGTTAATATGTACTTTGCAGGAGGAAGATAAGGCAATATTGGTGCAAGAAACAGGCTTGCAAATGAAACAGATAAATAACTGGTTCATCAATCAAAGGAAAAGGAACTGGCATAGTACTTCCTCCTCCACATCCTTGAAAAGCAAACACAAAAAGGTATCCGAATCTATACGTACGCACACAGTTTTAGTAGGAAGTTTTAAGGATATACCACTGATTTAATTTGAATAAGTAATGCAGGTGAAAACAGGGACGATCATTGCACGTAATTGATTGAAGCTTCTAAAGTAACCACTATTTATATTTGCACTTCAGTTACTATATTTTAATCCGGAAAGTTTTCGCTTGTGGGGCCCTTATTACACCATGGAGTGGCGCTGTGGCGGAAAGAGTTCACTAATGTTGATGTAAAAGGTGACGGTGGATGATTTTGCTCCTATCTGATGCTAAGGAGAGGAAACAGCCTATTGCATTAGATGTTTGTTCCTTGGCAATTAAGCTTTATAGATACACGACAACTAGATGAATATAGTATGCCCATGCCTTCATGGTTTTGTTATTTCCATATTTGTGTATAAAATGGGAATAGTATTTTGGTGTACAGTTCAATAATATATAGCATGGTGTTGGAAAATGATATTAGCCACGAACTTGTTTCACTACAATTGCTGCAATTTTGATTGATAGTGATTTGGGTACTTGGATACTTTCCAACTTGGCCCATGTAGCTAAAAGTCAGATTTTAGTAGATTTAAGTTATGAAATATTTGGTTAAAAAGTTAATAAAAAGTAATAGGTCCATAAAATGCGTGATTTAATGTCACTAATCATGCATCTTAAATTATAGTTAAATACTAGTGGTGCTAAATGAATAATGATATTTATCAGTAGTCACCATAACTTGCATATACATGCAGTTTGTTATTTATTGTATGAGGCAATAAAATGTCATCACATCAATGCATCAAATAACAAACTGACATGTGTATACTACATAGGGTGATTATTGATCATCTTCACTGTAATAGCATTATTCTTGCTAAATAAAACATTACTCTTTGATGTTGCAAGCGATGTCGCTACTTTTTTTTTTTGCTTTTTATAGTTTGCCCTTTGATGATTTCTGGTAGACAAAACTGTAGATATGTATTTGGTTGTCAAAGATAGATCAAATGTGCATCGATAATAACAAACTAAATATTCTTCTCAATTAACTTGGAGTATATTGATTTTTATTTTTTTGGCAACTTGAGTTCATCTCTATTTACATTAAAAGATCTATAATACAGTAACATACTTGGCAATATTTTGGTCCCTCCCGCTTTTACTAAATGTTTTACTTAGTAATGCTGATAGAGCAAAACAATAAATCATGTTGTTACCTTTCCGCATCAGAGTGAAATATAGTACTTTTATTTTTGTTTCAAGTACCTTTCCGAATCAAGCCTGGGAAAGAAGCATCTTGGGTGAAAGTAAGAGTTAAACCAAGTGTGAAATTCTAAATTTAGGAGGTCAGGCAAGTATTTTTCTTCCCTCCCGATTGCGATAATTTTTTTGATACTGAAAAAAGATAATACGATACTACTATTGAAAGTGTTACTAATTCAAATTCCGTAATTTAAAGGAAAATTACACCTTTGGCTTCTACTAAACTTGATATTGCACCATTGGCTCCAATCTTCAAAACTCAATCTCAGACTTATTTTCCGTGATAATAATTATTCCTTGTTTGGTAGAAATTAAATTTCATATTTTAATCTAAATCAAAGTTAACAATTAATTTTATTCATATATTTTATGGGACCTATAACTTTTTCAACCACACATTTCATCAACTTTGATCAAAATCTATTAAACATCTGAGTTTGATCCCACCAAACGGTGGCTTAATAAACAACCAAAATGAAAAGAAACGAAGAAAAGAGAGAGAAATTAAGAAAAGGAGTTTGATCATCATTCTTTCAAACCCTCAGCATTATACAAACAAGCGAAATCAAGAATATTAATGTTTGATTCTGGAAAACAAAGAATTAATATTCAAAGAAATTGAACACAACCATTTACGATTGAAAGGCCACCAAATGTCGCTAACACAATTCAACCAAAATCTCCCGAGAAGAATGTGAGACCGCCACCTGCGAAGACTGCTCCTCCAGGCTCCTCCTCACCTCCGCCACCGCTGCTGCCCTTGCATTAGCCACCTCGTCCGTTCTCTTCTTCATATTAGACACCTCAAGGCTCCTACTCAATCTGCATGTCTCCGTTGGTGACCTTGGCGTCGTGGGTGCCAACAACATTTTGGATCCCCTCAGCGGTGATGCCGGTAACCTGGCTGAGAAATTCTTTATCGGAAGTTCCTCGTCCCCATTGGAAACTTGGTTAGCATCCTCAAAGTTGAGGGCATAACTGAGAGGATCATAGCTAAAATCAGCAGATGCATTGCGCCTATGGCGGCGCTTGCATTTCCCTTTGGTGTCCATATGGTCATTAGGCTTTGAGCGAGTCCATATAGATGACGACTTTCTTGGACTTGGCATGGAAGAGGAAGATGAAGAGGCATCTAATGAGAATCCACGGCGGTGTTGGGATCCATTGAAGCAAGAGGTAAGGCTCATAGAAGATTTCTTGAGCCTCGACCTCAAACTCGACATCTCGTGCTCGTCCTCCATTTTTGGCTCGGGGGAAAGAGATTATTTGTGGTATTTGAGAGAGAAAGAGTCGATTTTTTAGATAGAAGAATTGTGGGATGCATGAAAACAGTCAATTCTATATATATGTTTTCGAAGCTCAAAAAAGATTAAAATTGGTTTTTTCTATTTTTTTTTTATGGTCCACCAAAGGAAATGCGAGAAACCGTAGGAATTTGTGGACAATATAGATTTCTAGAGTTGCCTCTATACTCCTCGTGACATTTCTCTCAGGTCCTTCAAACTATATTTGGTCCCTGTTTGTTTTATAACTTACAAATTAATTTGAATAGTAAATTTTACGAAACATGCTCTTGCTACTTAACCTTATCTCGTTTCAGTTCAAGATTTTTATCATAATCTCTATGATAGTGAGTGCAATTTTACTGTTTAATTGCACTTTTAAAAGAGAGAACGATGATCATGTAGAAACAATGTCAATGCCAAATAATGAAAGTTATCGACCAACAGGGTTTACCACCAAGATAAGCCGAACGAATAATTATCCAA
The DNA here is from genome assembly GCA_903798315.1 of Fraxinus greggii. Taxonomy (NCBI): domain Eukaryota; kingdom Viridiplantae; phylum Streptophyta; class Magnoliopsida; order Lamiales; family Oleaceae; genus Fraxinus; species Fraxinus greggii. The sequence goes on along the minus strand of CAIGRK010378035.1, from coordinate 14,559 downwards.
AAACTTGGATTTCCAATATATTGAAAGCCATGTATACGTCTGGAGAGTGGCCATTTATGAAGCAGAAAGAATGTTTAGAATATGTCAGAAGACGCTGATGACAAAACGAGCAACATAAATGAGGCATGATTTGCATGACAGACAACCAGAGTCAGTCAAAAATTCTCTCCCCGGTGGAGAAGAGAAGAAACAATATTGAACTAAAGATACAAAGTGACCCTGGGATGAGAAAAACTGCTCTCCAGCTATCCGGACTTGTGAGATCCAACTGAGCAGATTTAGCGGCTTCAAGAAGTCGACCAGTAAGATCAACCCCAACAATGCCAGCTAAAGTACCGGCTGTGTTAGAAACCCCCATTACAATTCCAGCATACCTTGGAGCAACATCCATGTGATTTACTGCAAATCCAGCTCTCCCCAGTGCCAAGAAACCAAGAGCCACAGAAGAACAAAACACAACTCCATCAGGTGTTCTGAACCTGGGAAGAGCCATTAATGCAAAAGAAGCCACCACAAATCCTATGGTATTTAAAAGCTTTCTTGTTCTAGTCACAGACAAGATTCTCCTGGTAATCAAGTGATCAGCAATCACCCCACCAATATTTGAGAACAGAAACATGTTGAAATAAGGCATCATCTTAGAAGATCCCATGTCTTCAAGACTAAGCTGGAGGCCCAATTCAAAGTATGTTGGAAGCCAGTTCATGAGAACGTAAAGAGCATAATGGAAAGTGAAATTATTCACCACAATCGCCCAAACTGGCAAACTGAAAATAATTTTCTTCCATGGAATTTTTGGGGTTCTGTTGGAATGTCCTCCATTCTCAACTTTCGTCTTTTGGTTCCCTTTAATTGGCAGCAATAATTCTCCAAATCCAGCAGCAGTGGCTTTTGGATGCTCAGAACGAGGTGGGTCAACGGCATACTTTAACCAAAGTAGAGACCATATGGCACCTAAAGCAGCTTCAGCAAGAAACACCGATTGCGGACCTCGAAACTTGACCAGGCTCGGAAGCACAAGCATTCCTGCAGCCGCACCAAAATACATCCCGGAAGTTGTCAAAGAAACAGATCTTGATCTTTCATGTGGTGGTACCCATTGTGCCAGTATAGTGTGAATGGAGGGAAAGATGAAGCCTTGGGCAACTCCGACGAGCAAGCGGGATATGACCAATATCGTAACTCGGTTCAGATCAAGTGGCACAAAAGCACAAGTTATAGACCATAAAACAAATGAAAGTAGGAGAATACGCCTTCCCCCAACTTTCTGGGCTGCCCAACCACCCGGAACTTGTGAACATACATACCCATAATAGAATGTCGAAAGTATCATGCCCTTGCTCGATTGATTTACTCCTGAGGCATCAGCAGCCGCAGTATATGCAATGGAAAAACCCACACGTTCTATGTAGCAGACAGAAGTACAGATGAAGGTCAAAATGACAATCACATAGCGCTTTGGAATGTTTGTTCCCTTCATTCTCTTCATTCTCTTTAGGGTTTATGAAAAGAAATCATATAGATATGTACAACTCATCTATTTAACAAACTATCTGTAACTTTACATGTCTTCATTTTTTACCGAAATGATTCCAAAACAAAAGCAGCAATTCCAAGACTCCAGAAGCCGCCAAACTAGAAGCCCTTCCCGGATTAAAAAATTGAACTGGACATTTCATCAATGTGTTAAGAAGATAATCGTGCAAGGAACTTTCATAAAATGAGAAGAAATTCATATAAGACAATGATTTAGAACAGAAGACTTTTAGAGCAACTTCTAGCAACCTGAACATCGGATGGTCCTAATTGAATTGTCAACATGCCAATTTGTTACAATGTATGTTCTAGACAGCAGTAACATAGGAGAGACGTTGAACAGAGTACCATTTGGATGTCTATTGGCATTTACACGCTAATTGTTAATCATGACTCAAATGTTTTTCAAGACAAACATCAAGAAAGAAATAAAAAATTTGCAACATGGTTTGGGATAGGATAATGTAAGCACAGGTGTACATATGTATGGATTTCTTGTGCATGTTTGCACATGCTAGTGAATTTGTGATACGTGAGAATACACAAATCTGCCCGTGCTATTGTTCAGATTCAAATGGACCTACTAGTTATCATTCTCAGCTTTTGGTTCTTGATCTTGAGTTATACTACATTGGCAAGATCAACAAAATTTAAATATGTCAGAGTAAGATTAGAACTACAAACATGACACACCAACCCACATGCCATATTTACACATCCTTGAATTGTTCCCATCAATTGTTTCATCTAAAACAGAATGAACACGAATTAAGAATCTCAGTGTTCATTTCAGAAATACAATTTTATCTTGCATTTCATTAATTCATAGAAGAATTCTCCAAATTAATCTATGCATCTAATACTACCTGACCTCTTTAAAAAAAAAAAATTAAGCTTATAAAACGGAAAATAAAAAGGGGAATCAAAAGCAGTTCATTTAACACATGACAGAATATTCGCACACACTAAGCTCAATGGAGGTCAAGAAAATCACGTGCCGCCAATCAAATTAAACAAAAATAAAAATAAATTAAATCATACAATTGCTGTACTAACAGAACAAATCAACAAAAACAGTCAATGAAATTAGCAAATGCCATTAAATCCAAACCAATCACGGTGTCAAATTTCCAAAAGAAAATAAAAAATTCAAATAGAAGATACTCAAATAAATTACAGTTACCTCTAAAGTAAGAAGGGCTTCCCAGAACAAATATATTATAGTTAAGAAAAAAGTTTCAGCAATCAAGCGAGCTCTGCATATCACAAGCTTTTGACCGATTAAAATAGAGAAAAAGGCGATTAGGCAAGGCTAACAACATAGCTTTGAAAAAAATGATCCATTGCAATGAAGTATAAATTTGTGGCTTTGTGGATTTCTCTCTCAGATTCAGAAAGAGAAAAAAGAAAAAATATATATATATTGAAGGAAACTGTCGTGCGAGTTGAAAATTTGTTTCACTGATATGTATATCATGGGTATATTTCATCTGGAGTCACTGAAGTTTCAGAAATATCTCAAATGGGTCACTATAGTTTAACGTTTCCTCAATTAGGTCCTTTAACTTCAAATTTGTTTCAGAATTTGTCATATTCCTTAATCTATTGTCCCAACATTATCGGAAATTGCGACATATATGCCGTAACCAATCTTCTATGTAATTGATACTTCATACCCTACAAACAAAAATAGTAAATGAGGACCGTAGAAATATCATAAGCCTCCGTTTGGAAAGAATTTATAGACGATTTAATTTATAAATAAATACAAATGAGTGACGAATTCATAAATAATATTTATGGTCCATTGAAATATGTTAAATTTGTAACAACTATAAATAATTTAGAATTTTTGTCAAATGAAGAGAAAAATATTAAAATGTATTCTAAAATTATCTTGACACTTTATGACGATATAATAGTAGGTTAGCATACGATAAAGCAATTATTTAGTAGATCTGTTATTTTACGATCTTTAATTAAGCAAATATTAATCAATTTGGGAGACAATATGTGATAAAGTGATGAAATTTAATAATTAAATTGAAATTTAATGTCCAACCCAAATAAATTAAAATTTAGCAACCCAATTATACATTTAACTGAAAATTCGGTTTTGCAGATGAAAATTTCCATGCACAATATTATGACTTGTTGAGTAATGACTCTTCAAGATTTTGACTTTTGTAATTGTGATTGATATTGGGCCAAACTCGGGTCAAGCCCACAACCAACTCAGATCCAAATCGATCTTGCATACATCTTGGTCCATGCTCAAGCTCAAGAGGAGCCAAGAATGTCACAATCTCGTCCTCCATTGTATTCCATAATCTCGTCTTAACGATATTCAAAGCAGAAAATGTACGATATATAGTAAATGTTGAGACGAGAAGATTAGGACCTAGGAAAGCAAGGATCCATTTGACAGGGTTTTTAAAAAGTCAAAAGTTGTTTCTAAAATTAAAAAGCTGATTTTGAACATATTTAAATAATTTTTCATAAGTGTTTTGTCTAACTATAGAGATACGAGAAGCAGAAACCCAACCAAATGAGTACTAAATCTCTCAGAACCATTAATTTTATCTCCTTTCTCAGTTGTATTTGCTCAAATACCCTCTATTCATGTGCCTGCACGTATGTTAGCACAGTCAATTTATGTCATTACATGTCAAAATTTTTTATATTTATTCATATTTTCTGTGCATTGATAACTTTGGCAAGTCTGAGCCTCTGGAATTTTTTTCCTCTACCACCAAGAAACTGGGTTCAAAATCGAGTCCACGAGATGACCAACTTCGTTAACTGAAAGCAATAGAATGCACTGGTGAAAAATGCTTATTTTTAAGAATAGAACAAAATTCATCATGCTTACAGTAAACACAGTTAAACGGCTTAAGAATAAGTGAGTGCATTTTCATCAGGCTCAATGACTGTTTATCAACTAAAATACACCGACAAAATAAACTGCATGGTGAAATCCCAGATCCTATTCCACAAATTTGAAGAGTTAACCTAGGATTCCTTGTATGTTTCGTTGCAACGTTGTGAAATCGTATGTTCCAAGAAGATTCAGCTTGCTGGTACCTGCTGTTCTTGCAAAGCTAGAGGAATTGCTGGTCTCCAAGTTGTGCCCTCTGGGCTATCCATGAGTGCAATGCCTAAATCTGACAAATATTTTCGAATTGCATCAGATTCTTCATATTGCTTATTTTTTCTTGCACTATTCCTTTCTTCAATCTTTTGTAGCACTTGATCTTCTGTCAACTTTGCGCGCTTCAGTGCATAATCCCGCAGCTGCTGCAAAGCCTGGAACATGTATAACCATAAGCTCAAAATCAATTTTATTCATTGATTAAGGATTATAATGCCTGACAGGACCTAAATTTTGAAATAAAACCCACAGATAGCTTTAAAAAATGCAAGTAGAGAAGAGCAACGCAGGATGGCTTTACGTGGTAGAAGCAGATGCAATAAAAAGAGAGTTACTAGAAATTTCAAAAGAATTTAAAATCTGCAACATGAATACTAAAATGCAAGGGTAATTTAAATACAGCATCAAATACTAGAGAACATCACGATGGCACCCACATAAATGCGTGCACACAAATAAATGTTTGTTTTTATATTTTTCATTTTTTTTTGGTGTGGAGGGGCGTGTACGAGAGAGAGAGAGAGAGAGAGAGAGAGAGAGAGAGAGAGAGAGAGAGAGAGAGACTTATTACCTCTGAATAACTACTTGGCGAGAGTCCCAAAACAGTCAGAACATTTCTTATGGTATTTTCTAAAGCTGCAAGTGATTCTATTCGTAATTCTTGCTTCTTGCCCTGAAAATAACACAGGTCATAAAAGGACACAAATAAGCCTAATTCAACTTTCAATGAGAGAATAAATTATACCCCATAATTGAAAAGGATATCAAAAGTTAAGTTAAAATCCAAGAAACAACTACATAGCCAAAAAGGACATCGTAAATTAGTACACCGATTTAAAGTTTCTGGAAACTATGTCTATTATCTCATCCATGCTTTAGGTTATCTACGAAAAATACTTATCTGATTTGAAATGGAGGAGAAAACAAGCATTTAGATATATACCACTATAGGAAAATTGAACCGACAAATAAAATTGCTTAATCATGCAACTGAAACCAAAATACCTTGCGAGTATGTAGAAGGTCATTAATGGTCTTCAATGGCTCTGACATTGCAGCCAAAGTTACTGGAGTATGAATATCATCAGACATTGAAATCAAAAACTCATCATTAAATTTATCGATACAAAGTGCAGTTCCTAATGGAATAGAAACTTTCCGGCTTGCCTCATCATGCTGGGACAGGATATTCTCACAATCATGTAATGTCTGCGACCAAAGCACAACCATATTTGTTACACTGACCTTACAGTAAAAATATGGACACATACAAGTTTTGCAGTGAACTAATACCCAATCTTATAGTTGTATGAATATAAGAGCATCAACTTCAAACAAAAACTTATCCCAAATAAATTGGGGGTCAGCTACATAAATTCTATTTCACCACTTCATTCCATCCATAGCTACAAAGATCCACTGTGATCATATCCTCACAACCACATCATGAATGTTAATTTTGGTTTGAAGTTAATTCAAAGCTTGTAATTATATGTTCTATTTTTTATCTTGAAAAATTAATAGCCTCTGTACATCGAAAGTTGAATCCATCCTTTGCTTTTTCCTTTCCATGCACTTGCATTTCTTCCGTTTCATTTATTATGTTTGGATAATCTTTTTCTATCAAAAAAAAAAAAANTTCACCACTTCATTCCATCCATAGCTACAAAGATCCACTGTGATCATATCCTCACAACCACATCATGAATGTTAATTTTGGTTTGAAGTTAATTCAAAGCTTGTAATTATATGTTCTATTTTTTATCTTGAAAAATTAATAGCCTCTGTACATCGAAAGTTGAATCCATCCTTTGCTTTTTCCTTTCCATGCACTTGCATTTCTTCCGTTTCATTTATTATGTTTGGATAATCTTTTTCTATCAAAAAAAAAAAAAGAAAAAAGAAAGGAGAAGCAACTGGCCCCTCGTTAAGAGAAAGAAAAAATATGGAGGGACAGGCTTGGAAGCATGGTAAAGCACTGCTTCAAGACAATATCACACAAAAACTATGGCATAATGCATGCAGAACTGTTCAAGGCATGAGAACTTGCAAAAGCGGGCACTTCTGAAATATTCAAACTATGAAAGAGCTTGATACAGGAGAAAAGGAATTAATATGTACAAAATACAGAGTCGAGGCTTCATTTTGCCTGCCCACGGATTAAGGATACAGTACCTTATAGATATAAAAAACACGGTCTGAAGCACCTTCAAGCTGTGTCTCTGAGTAATTGATTGGCGAACGATAATGAGTCCCCATTAGGAAAAGCCTCAAAGCCAGTGGATGATAAAGTTCTAAGACCTAGAAATTAGAAACAAAAAATACCGGTCAAGAAAACAAAACAAAGAGAAACTTCTAAAATTGGAAGCATTGAACAATATCAGATTATTGAATATGTGAGGAGTCAAATTGTAAACAAGGCATTTAGTCTGTTTCTACATGTCCATTCGAGTCTAGGTTTGTGTGTGCAAGAGATTGAGAGGAGCTTTACACAATTTAGTTCCCTGTACCTGCCGAATTGTGAAAAAGTTTCCAAGAGACTTTGACATCTTCTCCGAGTCAATAGTCACAAATCCATTATGTATCCAATATCTTACATTGCTCTTGTGGCACACAGCACAGCTTTGCGCTATCTCATTTTCATGATGGGGAAAAATAAGATCCATTCCCCCACCATGAATGTCAAAAGAATAACCTAGATAAGTAGCGCTCATGGCACTGCACTCGATATGCCATCCGGGTCTACCAGGACCCCATGGACTCTCCCAAAAAGGTTCTCCCTCCTTTGCAGACTGTAAACAGAAGACAAGCACTATAATGATTGGAAAAAATGGTAGACCTTTACAATGAAAAAGAATGAAATTCAACAGCCGTGGAATTTTAAACTAACTTATGCTCTAGTTAGATTGATTAAACCAACCTCCCTTCCGATTTATAAATATGATAAATGAAACTCTTAAAATCGAACCTACCATCAAAACCATTGAATGAAAATATTGAGGGTAAAAGTAAATTCCAGAATCTTGAGGAAAGGTATCTGAATTATTACGATCAATAAAGGATTCAACTATCATTTACCTAAATATTAAGGCAGATATACATATAGGCTTTGCAACCATCTATAGATGTATAAATACATTCTTTTCCCCAAATATATACGATAATTATGAACACAATTGAAGTTACAAGCACTTACTTTCCATAATGCAAAGTCAGCAGGGTTTTTCTTCCTTGAGTCCACTGCCACCCGTTCACCCGCTCTATTATCTTCTAACTTACGGCCAGATAATCGTCCATAGTCGGGGAATTTGTCTACAGAGAAGTACACGTCACCTTGGATAGTGTACGCACACCCATTATCAAGTATCTGTTACAAAAGCATAAAGTCTGCACTTAGTGCTAACATGCTAAATTTCTTTGTAACGTCAAAATTTAAGGATAAAGAGATAGATCATATTAAAAGACAAATGAATTTTCACTAGTGTACAATGTCTAACCAATATCCCGGAACAATTCCCTTTCCAAAGCTACAAGGACAAAAGGGATTTGCTCTTGAATTACTCAAATTAAGGTTTTAGATGTAACTGATGGCGTATATTTACAGTTTCCTCAGTAAATACACTTTTTTTTTTTTTTGGCAGAAGGGGAAAAAAATTTAACACCTTAAATAGAGGTGGCCAAACTGCGAGAGAAATTACATTATCCCAAAGCAACAAAGAAGGAAGAAGAAAGGGGTACCTGCTTAATCATCTCAATGATTTGTGGAATGTGATCAGACACTTGAGGTTCCGCTGAAGGAGGAAGACAATGAAGATATGCCATATCACAATGAAACTCTTCACAATATCGTCTGCTTAAATTTATCGGATCCTCCCCCAACTCATTTGCTCTGGCAATAATCTACAGAATTTGAAAATTGCAGACTCAGCTATCCTGTCATACATATGTAAGAAATTGTTGGTACTTATAACGAAGCTACAGTGTCAATGTCTGGAAATTCAGCACTTGTTTGGACTCCATTATTTCACATTTTAATGAAGAGAATAGTAATTTTTTGGAGAATGTGTGGTTGAAAAAGAAGGAAAATTTTTTAGTTTTATGTGTAATATTATTTTATTGAATAACGTGTGAATGATAAGAAGATAGAGAAGAATAAATTTTAATTCAATGGGGGTCAAATAGGGGCTCAATAGCTTTCTCAAAAGTATTATGTTATAAGTAGACATTTGCAGATAAGCACCAATATATCTTTTGGCTCTTTGAAACAACACTTGACCAACCTTGTCATCGACATCAGTGAAATTACGAACGTAGTTGACTTCATATCCCAAATACTTGAGGTATCTGCCTAATTTTCAAAGAATGGAAGGAAAAAAGTGCAATTAATTCCAACACTTAATGTTATACTACCAACAACAAGCAGGAAAAACTTAGCCGAAATAGAAATCCGAAAGCACTGTGAAATTTTACTAAAGCACATAGAACATGACTCTCAAACATAAGTATATAATGTCTTTCTTGAATTAAAACAATTTTTTTCTTTTTCTGAAAATCAAAAGAAACTAATACTATTGAAATATCATTCCGAACAAATGGCATAATGATAAAAGGAGTAAAATCAACCCAGTTATGAGTAACCAAGGGATTAGTTGCAATTAGCAGAAGAAGAGTAACTGAGAAATTAGTATAAATTAGCGAAGAAGCAAAATTAATTGGCTACGTTATTCCCTTTTCGAGGAACAAAGCAACGCAAACCACACCCTGCCTCTTTTGGTAAAGCTACAATGTCAGGAAAACTAATGCATTCAAAGAAAAGGTATGAATTCTTGCTCTTCCGATCATTGATAATACTAAAAATGATTATCACAGATTAGTTCACATGGATCAAGGAAGCAAAACTCTGCGTCCTTGAAGTTATTGCTCACACCAGTGAATTGCTTATCAAGATTCACTGTTAAATTTCTACAACTTCATCGAAGATAGACAAGTTTCCTAATATTCTCATAAAGATTAGAACTTTCAAATATTTCCTCTATTACGTGTTCAAGTTTCAGAAGTTCATAAAATTCTGAATATCTTTTTCCATCCCTTGTTTCATTTATTTCACCCAATTATTTTTCTCAACCACCACTCAAATGCACCAAATACATCTACATGTATGTAAATTAACAATTTTAAACAAACAGTTAGAGAGAGGAAGAATGTACACCTGTACAGGACATCGAAAAAAACGTAAACGCGTGCATGCCCAATGTGACTAAGATCGTAGGCTGTGACGCCGCACACATACATACCCACTTTGGCTTCAACATTTGGCTTAAATAGTTCCTTCTGTCTGCTCATCGTATTGTACAGCCACAACTCCTTTTTCTTCATCGATAAGTGATTATTATTATCATCATTAATTGTTGTACTTCTCCCCCGATTGCTGGTCGGAGGGAGAAAGTTATTACTGCAGTTAATTGAAGAGAAAGTGCGGAATCGAAAATTGGTTCGGGAGGGAAGCGACTTTGCTTTGAAGATATGGCGATGAATGAGTGGAAATAAGGGCTTGTAGCATTTCAAGAGAGTCGCCATTGGGGTGCCTCTCTCTATCCCTATCTGTATCTCTCAATTTCTCTGGGAGGAGCGTTTGTTGAGGGACTAGCGGGATAAATGTCATCCATGGTCATTCAACTTTCAATAAAATCTCAATTGGTTACTAGATTTTAAATCCTCTAAACTCATTTACTATCATAACACATGCTTTCAATAAAATAATGGTACTTTTAACTAGAAAATATCCATGTGTAACTAGAAAATATTATCTCATGCGTTCAACACTTCACCTTTGGCTTGAGGACACGAACATGTTATAGAGTCATTTTTCCAAGACCCCTGCATTCGCTAACACTACTTTATTATATTGAACATCAATGCTAAATTCCCTCCTAACACTTAGATAAAGGGTTTGTTAAGATGCAAAGCATCTAAAAGAATGTAGGTAAAAGTATCGACGGATCGACGTGTCGAAGTGTGATCGACTTGTTAAACTGTTGGTTGCTTGATGACATGGATTCCTTTGCTCTTCTTAGATGCCACATGGTGGTGGTGGTGGTGGTGACGGGCGGTGTGGAATCAAACCAGTGATTTTGATTTCGTTTTGGGGTTTGGGTTGGGCGTGAGGGTGAAGAAGATGATGATACTTTTCTTTTCTTTTTTTTTTTTTTAGTTTTTTAATTGTTTAATGTAGTAAATAGAAAGTTACCATTTTGTTCTTCGTAAAAATATTAAAAGTATGGTCAAACTTAATTTTTTTTTTGCCCAACTAACGAAAATATGAATGATTTCCATCGATTCAAACTTTAGATGCACACATTTCAAAAGTTTGGGATCACATTTGCAACAAATTAAACGCGAGGAAAAAATCTACAATATTTTAAAAGATTTGGAAGCGTAGCTGCCTTCATCACTTTTTCCAATAACACTACGTTACTCTACATCATGTTGAGCATCAAGGCTAAATTTCCACCTCACGCTTAGATAAAAGGGTTCATTAAGATGCAAACCAACTAAAAGTATCAACGAGACTTGTCAAAGTGTAGTCGACTTGTCAAACTGATGGTTGCTTGATGATGTGAATTTCTCCGCTCTTCTTAGATGCCACATGGGCATCCAACGAAGTCCGAGTAGTAACAAATAGAATAACAACTTTGGATGTAATTAACTCAAAAGAAGTACGGAAAATCATTCGAGTAATCATGGGATACAATCTGAAGAGGGGTAAGATAAGAAAGCACATACAACAGGCATATGAGCTAAGGAGAACTTGTTGATGAGCAAAATGAGAACCTACGCTTAAGAGGTTAAGTAATCTTCCCACAATGTAAACAGTTTCAGCAAAAATGTGAAACCCCTTCGCGTCATTTTCAAATTCTAGTGTCACAAGCCGATATCTAATTTCTAACTAGGCCTCTGCGTTGCTCCAGCTATAAAGTTTGCAAGAGATGGAACAGCAACACCTTGGTTTCTCATTTCCTCTTGAGCTCGTTTCATTTCTTCAGCATCTGTGCCACATAAGAAACCAGAAGCGCATTATAATGGGACCATATTAACATTACAATTCGACATGGCTCACTCATAAATAAATGCAACTCGGATTTAGAAATGCCAAAGATAATCCAAATCAATCAAAAGCAAGATGGATGAGTCCAAAGCTTCAGTGGTGTAACTCTTACCAACTAGTTTGGGCATTAAAAACATCACAATCGCCATAAATCCAACCATCAGACCCATTGGGCTCTTCACGATAGACATTATGGAGAATGGTTCTCTTATCTGCAAAAGAGTAGATTGGAACAAAAAGTAGACATAAATTTCAGAATCGCCAAGGACCTATACAAAGAACAAGAGGTACCAATCATGATAGAGAGTAATCTAACCTCGTAATACTGTTCCTCCCTCAAAGGCTCCAAAACAAGCTCACTCAATACTCTCCTGTTCTCTGTCAAAGCTGCCTGAACTTTACCAGGGTTTCTAGCGCTGACATCTATGCGTACCTGGCAACCGATAGAAGAGACCAGGATCATATATATTGTTTGATTACTTAATTAGTTCAATAACAAGAAGAATAAGGGAAATGGGAGAAGCTCACAGGAGAAAAGAAATAGCCAATTGCAGCCACTTCAATAAGATGAGTCCCTGCTGGCACATTATGGCTTGAGGCATAGTGGTTAAAGAACTACACTTAATTTCATAACTCAAATCCAAGTGTGCTTTCCGAATTATAACAATAAGAATACTAATTTCATGAATAATACAGTACCAGTTCAGGTCTCCATTCACAAGCTTGCAATAATGTGATGCAGCAAAAAGTCAGAAAATAGCAAAACATAAGACTCAGATATCAAGATATGCAACAGAACCACGGATCAACACCCAAAAGTAAATCAATGCATAGTGACAAAGATGGTAGGATACAAAGAAAAATATCCTTCCGGCCTTAAAAAGGTGACTCTCTGGCCACCGTTAAGAATGACTTTGACATTTGATACTTTTTCTGGAAGACCAAATCCTGATACAGTAAATCCTATCAGAACAGAACATGTACACGAAAACTAAGTTAGTCAAATGATATACAAAATAATGGAGCATTACAAAAATAAAGATTGACAAATCTTGCAAGAAAAAGATGCATGCTGCACCATAATTAAGAGTAATTTAGTACACAAGACCATGCAGAAACATGTCATGGTAACATGGACATTACCACTGCAGCAGAAGGAATAGTAAACTACTTCTACAATAGCTCCCAAAGGTTTGGTTGGTGGCATGATGGCTAATACTAATGTTTGTTTCAGACTGATAAACATATATAACCTCGTCTACATGTGAAAAAACAGATAATGCACGTCTCCGGAAACAAGGATACTACATATCCCATATCCTCAGGGGTGGAGCCAGGAATGTAGGTGAGATAAAACAGATAGTAGTTAGGTTGCTCTGGTAAGAAGAGCTGCATAGTCTCTGTCCAGCAGAAATTTTCTCAAATATGAGAAAACACTATTATTGTATTTACAAAGATAGTGAGAGAAAGTCCAATGAAACAGAAAAAACATTGTCGTTGATTAAGTAGAGAGGTAAAAACAGAAAAAACATTTTTGGTAGTAAGTTTCGAAAGAAACAAAAAATAGCTCCAAATTTCAGTTTTTTCCCTGAAAACTAACTTTAATTTATAAATGAACTCCATAAACTGTTGTTATTCAAGAATTAACAAAAGTGGGACGACAAGCAACAATAACCAATGCTTTAATTTTTAAAACCAACCCGTACCCTTTATTGGAATGGAAAAAGTAAAGGTCAAGAACTTTAATTGGTCGAATCTGATACTAAACAAATTAATAAAATACAATAATTTATTAAATAGTTTAAATATTAAAGAAATGGGGGACTGCATAACTAATACAAGATATGATAAGTCTAATAAATACAAAATTAAATTAGTATATCTTCTTCCAAATCCTCCACTTTGGGTCTTCATCCTAAATCACTCAACCGACCAACAGCGTAGTCTAAAACCTTAACCCCCAACCTACCTGACACACACACACAAAAATAATCACCCGTCCACCTTCTCCATATTTCTACCACCATTGAACCGCCAGATTAAGCCGCTAATCAATATTTTCTTCAATTGAACCCACTAGGCCCATAGTGGCCCCACCACTGAACATCCAAAACCAGCCTGTCTCTTAACAAAATGTCATTTCATAGTAATTGAAAAGTAGAAATTATCATATTGTGAAAGAAATCCTTAGCAATTTAGCTTTCAAGGATGACATGTCTATAGATCTTTGATTTCAAAAGGATATTCAACTTCGATCTGGAAATCTAATTAAGTAAATATTCGACCACTACAATATCAAAGAGTCGAAATAAGTGACTGTGATAAACAGGATCTCTACATAAAAACTCTCAAGTGATGTGTCCCTATCAATATCATTGTTGACACCATATTTTCTTACACCACATTTTATCCCAGAAAGTTCAGATAACGTGTTCAGGCAAAATTTCCTCAAATCTAAAACTCAACAGGTAATGCCTGACAATTTAATTCATCTGAGTTTACGCTACCGATAATTTAGTTTCTAGAATAGCTGTACCATCAAAGTTTACAAGAACATAAAGTAGAAGCCAACATCAAACAAAAGTTAAAAATACAAATGAAAAAAATGCCTTATTCAAATAATAAAGAAAAACCCACCTGGAAATTTTACTTTACCATTGATGCTATACCCCTCAACATCCCTAAAAAAGAGTAAAAATTAAACAGTAAAAAAGAACCCACCCAGAAGCACCAAAATTAAAAAATGGGGCGGGGGGGGGGGGGGGGG